>OVBI01000296.1:0-93613 GCA_900406495.1 Sisymbrium altissimum | reverse complement strand
AAAAAAAAAAAAAAAGAGAACAGCATTGAGTTTTGAGGCATTAATGAAATAACATTTGAACAAAACATGGGTAATGTGAAATGAAAATCTCTAAACCGGATGGAGCCGGTTTACATGGAGTTTTGGCATTTCGCGTTAAAAAGAGACAAAAGGTGCCACGTGGGTGAAGAAGAGTCCCCGAATCTTCCTCTGGCGGAACATAATAAGATCCCATTTCTGCTCTTCAAATTTATATTCTCTCTTTTTTGCTTCTTTTTCATAAATCTCTCAAAACCATTCGTTTCTCTATTCGTCTTGCAGTCCCCAGATTCGTTCTCCATTTCATCATAATGAATGGCTTCTCTGATTCCGAGAGGTACACTTATAGTTTTCCATTTAATGATTCTTAAGATGATCTCTGTTGTGTATATGCATGATCTGTATTCCTTCGTATGAGCTCTATGTTTCTACGATTCTGTGTAGTTTCTGTTACAAAACTATGCAAAGTGTTTAGGTCTCCAAGATCAATGGAACTCACAGCTAATCTCGAAATCTTTTGTATTGTAAAACACACAATAAAGGAAGCTAATTGATAAGCATAGAAATGGTTGCTAATGTTTTTTTTTTTTTTTTTTTATCGATTTTGGCATTTAAAGTTTGATCCTTTTGATACAATCTCATGGCGATTTTCTAAGATTTTGATATCTGTCTTCTTATTTTCTCAACTCTTTTTCATTTTTGTTGTTGTTGTGAAGCAGCAAGCCTTCGCTTTCACATCTTGCTCCATTAGAAGCCATTCTGTTTGATGTTGATGGAACACTCTGTGATTCAGATCCCATCCACCTTATTGCCTTCCAGGAACTTCTCCAAGAGGTTCATTCCTTTTTGATCATTATCTTCATACTTACTTAGAAAACTCTTGAGTTTTGGAACCTTAATATCTCTCACTCACCCTCAAGTTGTTGTGTCAAATGTTATCATTCACAGATCGGTTTTAACAATGGTGTCCCAATCGACGAGAAATTCTTTATTGCCAACATTGCTGGAAAACACAATTCTGAGATTGCTGTAGGTCTGTTCCCTGATGATGTTCCAAGAGGGTTGAAATTCTGTGAGGAAAAGGAAGCTCTTTTTCGCAAGTCAGTCAACTCTCTCTCTTCAATTTTCTAAACACTTCCTTCAGGTTTGAGTTCATTTGGAGTTAACTTTGTTTTTTTGTTGTTATTCTTATTGATTAGACTAGTTGCAGAAAAGGTAAAGCCACTTGACGGGCTTATAAAGCTGACCAAATGGATCGAGGAACGTGGATTGAAACGAGCTGCTGTCACAAACGCTCCAAAAGAAAACGCGGAGCTCATTATATCGAAGCTTGGTCTGAGTGATTTCTTCCAGGCAGTGATTCTCGGGTCTGAATGTGAGTTTCCCAAGCCACACCCGGGGGCTTACTTGAAGGCTCTCCAAGTGCTTAATGTGTCAAAGGAGCACACGCTAGTGTTCGAGGACTCGATCTCTGGGATCAAAGCTGGAGTTGCAGCTGGTATGCCAGTGATTGGACTAACTACAGGTAACCCAGCAAGCGTACTTATGCAAGCCAAACCTGCTTTTCTCATCGAGAACTATGCGGATCCAAAACTGTTGGCTGTGTTGGAAGAACTTGACAACAAGAAAACTTCTGAAACGTCTTAAGGAATGAGTGATGAGGAGCTTGTCGTTGCCTCACTTGTTCGACTGAAGACTACCTTTTAATTCTTGTTGAGTATTCTTTGAGAATTTATGACAATGGGAGCTTTCAAGTATCTGATTTAGCTGCCCGTTTTCTATGTTATTTTCGTCTGTAACATGGTCAATTGAACTCAAATATACTCGGATTGTAAGTTACTTTTATTAATAATCCTATTGTTTTGTATGGTAAACACATACCTTTTTGTCAATGGAAGAAAAGTAAAGCCTTTTATTTTTTTGGTTACGAGACAATGGATCAAGCATGGGGTGTTTATTAACTTGTTTTTTATTTTTATATTAAGTGGTAAGAAAATTCTAACTGGTTTTCTATTTTTATATTTAGTGGTAAGAAAATTCTAACTTGTAATCTACTTTTATATCTCGTGGTAAGAAAATTTAGAATTGTGACATTCTAGAAGTTCTAGAACGTGAAGGACTTATGAAATCCAAAGATGAATGATGCAGTACGTGTTCGACTTCCCCCTTCTACAGCTTATTCTTTTAGAATTAAGATGAGATGTCAAAAATACACACTGTTGTGTACAAATCGGAAGGTTTACCTTGCATCTTACAATTTTGGAAAGTAAAAGGTATCTTTTCCAAAAAATTAGAAAGTTCGAGCGTTTTCTTGCAACTTTCACCAATTAAATTCGAAGCCCAAGTAAGTACAAAGCTGAGCCCAATAACGGCTCCTCTCACCGATGTCGGAATAACTGAGAGAGCAAAAGAATCGATCATAGAGCAGAGACAGAGAGAGAGAGAGAAAAGGAGAAGAAAGTATCACTTTTTTTTCTGTATTCCGAAGTCAGAGAAAGAAGAAACCTTTTGAGTTCCGATGAATTCAGCAGGAGGAATCGTAGCTGGACCAACAGGAGCAACAGCTCCTTCGAGTGGAGGTGGAAACGTTGAGTGGCACGTCCGACCACCGAACCCTAAAAACCCAGTCGTCTTCTTCGACGTCTCTATTGGTGGTATCCCCGCCGGTCGTATCAAGATGGAGCTCTTCGCTGACATTACCCCTAAAACCGCTGAAAACTTCAGGTCCTACCTCTTCTTCTTCTTCTCCATCTCTCCTTTTTCTCTCTTGAGCTTTGAAGTAAATCCATTCTCTTTTCATCTTTCAGGCAGTTTTGTACTGGTGAACTCAGGTACATTGATGAGCATAGTTTCAAAAAGTCTTGCACTTGCTGCTTCTTTCATGCTGCTTTAGTATAGAGTTTGTATCGCTTGGAATTTGCTAGCTAAGCGTAGATGGAATTGTTTTAGACTAATTGAATAGAGGTGAGTGGAGACAACTCTTGTGCTACTTACTCTAAACTTCTTTTATCGGTTTGGCTTGGCTGTCGTGTTAATGCAGAAAGGCTGGCAAGCCTCTTGGTTACAAAGAATGTCAGTTTCACAGGGTCATCAAGGATTTTATGATTCAAGGTGGTGATTTTCTTAAGGTCTGTGCCTTTCACTTCATAGATGACTAGTAACTAATTCCGAACTGGCAATGGCTTCTCTTGTTTGTCTTCTTTTGTTCGCTACTTGCTTTCTTCTCTTCTTACTAAATGCTCAACTTGTTGAACTCTGCAGAATGATGGTAGTGGATGCATGTCCATTTATGGTCACAAGTTCGACGATGAGAATTTCACTGCCAAACATACTGGACCAGGACTACTCTCCATGGTATGCAATTGACATTCTGATATTTGTCTAAACAAACTTGGATTATATTCAGTGCAGTGAATATGTTGAAGCAGTTCCCCCTAAATTGTTCTTTATTCATGAGTCAAACTGTCTTTGATATAGTACTAATGATTTTGATCACTAATATTACGGCTCTCTTTCTTTTGTTGTAGGCAAATAGTGGGCCAGACTCAAATGGGTGCCAGGTAATTTCAGTCTCATTGTAATGGCCTTACTTGCATGTGAAATGAGACAATTTGTAACCAAAAATGTTTATAATGCAAAAGCAGTGATGATTCGATGCCTTTTGTTTTGACTGTGATGCTAATCTTATTTATAAATCTTAAAAAGTTGAAAAAAAAATAAGTAAGATATTTTAGTAACTGGTTGGGCATAAAAAAATATGTTATCATTTACCTTTGCTCTTTGCATTGCAGTTCTTCATCAGCTGTGCCAAAAGCGAATGGCTTGACAACAAGCATGTTGTCTTTGGGGTATGTCATCTTCAATCTTACATACACGTACTTCATGATAAGACCAAGAAGCTTTTCAATATTTCTTCCATCAATTCTTAGTTCTCCCTTTGTGGTTATAACTGAGATTGTCTTAATAGGAGAAACTTTAAAGCCATAAATAGTTGGGGAAGAAGCATTTGAGACACGAACCCTTATGCACATAATTGGTGGTAGTGTTGGTATGGCTCATTACAAATTCTTCTTTTTGATGTACAGAGAGTGCTTGGAGATGGTTTATTGGTGGTGCGGAAGATTGAGAACGTGGCTACTCAACCAAACAACCGGCCTAAGCTTGCCGTCGTGATTACAGAGTGTGGGGAGATGTGAAATGTTTTAGCCATTAATTTTCTCACCAAACACTTCTTAAAGACTATCTGCTGGAGGAGGAATGTGGCGAGAACCAATTCGTTGTAAACCTTACATATTTTGACAGAAGCTAAATCTCAATATGGTTTTTCACCTAGTTGTCATCATTTCCTCAAGTAAACCACTTGTAAACTCTCCTTTGGATTTGACCCAAAAGAAAAAAAAAACTTTCCTTTGGATAACTTGCGAGTGAAATGAGTCGATTTATATTCATAGCTACTATTAGTTGTAAATTTTCATTAGCAAGGGAAGCATAAACCAAAAAAGAAACACAAAAGAAAGTCTCAGCTCATCAACATGCAATGTAGTAGGCTGTAGCTTATCTAAAACCCTAAAACCCTAAAACCTTTCCCTTTTAGTGTCTCTATCTTCAATCTTCTTTCTGAAGAGCAACATAGTTCAACGGAATCGCCGTATTGGAACGTACAGGTGTAGTTCCAATCCGTCGACCAGTTGGAGTTTTTGTTACATTGTCTGTGTTAAGACTCTGTCCCAACGGCTTCTTTTTTGCAGACTTTGAACCATACTTGGCTTCTTTCTCTGTAGCAAGTTGACCTTGTAGTCGTTTCTGCTCCTGTTTAGGCAACCAAAAAGAAATGTTAGTTCAATAACACAATGATTGTCTACAAATCCCATGTTTTGACTAACAACACATACTCGGAATTGACGCTTTTCCTCCTCTCTCTGAGCACGCAAAACAATGTATTCTTCCAGCGTTTGTAACAAGGGGTGCTGGAAGGAAAGGCATAATTCATATAAGCTTATATCAAACATAAAAAAAGACTGAGTAAATGTACAGTTAATTACCTTATCACACAAGAAGGGAACTCCCCTTTCTTTTTCCCAGGCCTTCACTTTGGTGGTCAGACCATCGATCATTGCTTAGAATAAACACAAGAGAGGTTAATGACATCTTAAGACAGATCAGCTTTACTATAGATTCGTAGAAATATATACTAATTTAGAGGATAAATAAGCATCGCCAAAAGTCTACAAAACTTCAACTTGATTTGAACCAGACATTCTTAATACGTTCACACTCAATTTACCCTAACAAGTGCGAGGATAAACATCATCAATTCTAAACATCTAACAATGAGTTTTCGAGTTTTGGCTGGAACCAATGATCGATTTACAGAGTTTTAGACCTCTCTTGTTGAACAGCTTAAATTTCGTATGCGATAGAAGAGAAAATAAGAATCTTGGAATGAAAAGAAAATTTAATCACTGAAAACTAATCCAAAGGGATATCTAGTTACCAAGTATTGTCTCCAGAAAGCAAGTAATGCATGTGTAAAGACTCACCAGGAATTTTGCTGATAAGGGTTCGAGCTTTCTCCGCGCGTTTTAAATTTTTGTGCGCTCCTCTTACAGCACTGAAGCGATTTTCATCCTGTTAAGAAACCAAATTAGAAGAAACAATCAATATGACATACGTATACCAAGCTAGTCTGTAGGAAGCTCATACAAAAATTAGATTCTCTGACATTAAACTATCAAACAAAAATCTCTGGAGATAAGAGTGATTCTCTCTAATAGGCTGCAGTTTTACTTAAGACTTGATAACTCAATATTTTATCAGATAAATGCTGATAATAAGCTCCAAGGTCCACAGATGCTCTCTTGACCTGTCTTCATAAAAGGATCTTAAAAACACAATACGGTCTTCACCTTTTCATAATCATCAAGCCATTTTTCTTCTTCCTTTGCGTGCCTCCACTTATCAACTTTGTCTAAAATTTCCTTTCTGCTTAAAGCTTCCTCTTTTGCCTTCTCGATCTGATCATCTAGGCTTGCCAGAATATCAGACAGATCAGCATCACCTGCAAAGGAAAACTTCGTCACTGCACACTCGATGAAAGATATATTTTTAACCATATGCTAATTGCGTCAGTAACTTAACAAAATGTGAAACCATGTCCGTCGTATTTTCGCATTAAGTTCTGCAAAGTTGTGTCACACTGGCACACTTGACACAGAACGAACAAGAAATGGAGATGCACATGCTAAAGTTTGTCAGAGAGAGGAGTAACAACTAGCATGATAGGATACAATATGGTATGAGAAAGTCAGTTTCCTGAACAAGAGGAAGAGGGGCTACAAGTTTTAGGGCAGAGAAGGTAAGAGCCAAAAAAGTAATCATTTTGGCTTGAGCTCCCAACTTCTATATATTTTGCATAGGCTTTTCATAATGCTTACTAAGGCGTACAAGCGTTATACCTTTCGAAAGTAGAAGCACAAAAATGCACTGCAAAACTGAAAGTACTTAATTAATTAATCGACCTACTCAAGAAGAATTTGTATGCTACCCGAATCAATGAGGTCGACAAGAGTCTGTTTTGCAGCATCGCTATTGACATCCATATGAATCTCTGTGCAGATTTCTTCTAGTTCACACTGCCTCTTCAACACCAATTCCTTCATTTTGCTGGACTTCAGGGCATTCAATCTTTTCACTTCATCTTCAGCCTATGACCAAAATATTAGACTTGAGAAAAAGTTTGATACTCGCCGACTCGGACATATCAGAAGAAAAGAAGATTATATGTAACTAAAAAGAAAATGTAATCACATAACCTCTCGGACAATGTCCAGACCGAGACATCCGTTTTCCAACGCATCATCCGCTTGAAGAGACAGTAAACTACTTAAATTGTCAAATCTTCTTCTCTCATCCATAGGTGTTTCCATTAGGTTCCACAGCTCTTGCATGGTTCTTCCCAAACCTTGTAGCTGCAATAAATAAGAATCTCAGCAAACTAGGTCATATGTGCACTCTATCAGAAAAAAAAAAAATTGATAAAGTATATTTCAAAAATGTAAGTCAAACAGTCAGAAGTATTCTTTGCTCACCTTAAGCAGCCTCTGGCGTTTCTCCTTCTTCAGAGACTCTATAAGTTCTGTTAACCTAGCAAGAGTCTCGTTACTAATGCTTTTCGAATGAGTCTTCGAGAAATCCGTCAAGCTTTTATGGACATTACTCAAGGCCTTAGAGAAATCGATTGACAGAATCTCGGACAACTCATGGATAGCATTGATATAAGAGTTGACTTTCTGCAGCCGAGCAGCCTGAGATTGAGATAAAGATGATAAGCACAACAATTTTGTAACAGATACTTAACGTGTATATATAGAGACAAGAACACCTTTTCATTGCAAAGATCCTGCAGATGTGCTCTAAGTTGATCCAACTTTCTTTTTGTCAAGTCACTTTCATCAATTTCTGGAACCGAGCTAACAGGATAATCATTCCCCGCAATGTTAGAAGAGATGTCAGCTATTTGTGTCAGTGTCTCAGAGAGTTCTTTCAATCTCAGATCCTTTTTGATCATCAGTTCTTCCAGTACAGGCTTTACAGAAGAGATCTGCTCCTTCAAAGAGCCTTCTTTCTTCTCGAAACAGAAACAATAACAATATATATAAGAGAATAATATATAGCTCTGTACGAAACAAAAACATGTAGAGATGGTAAAAGTAGCATACCCTTGAAAACGAGACTTGTTCACCAAGTGCGGACATGAGGGTGGCAATCTCAGCCTCAGATTGAGCTAAAGATCGTTGTAACTCAGCTCTGTACTTGCGAGTTTTCTCAACCTTGTTATTGTATATATCGAGACATTCCTGCTCAAGTTCAAGCAGCATCTTATCTCTCTCATTGTAACCTTCACCAATCTCATCCCATATTATCTACACGAGAATAAACAAGATTTCAGCGGGAGTCACCAGTAGCGGTATCTGAATCCCGATTTCAATTATTGATCAAATACGAGCTATATCAAATCAAGAAGCTAGTTATAAGAACGAAGCCACATAAGCAATCCAACATATTCCAAAGCCAACCCCAAAGGCAAGTTACGGTACAAATCCTTCACAGATGTAACTGCCGAGGGACAATTCGCCAACTACAATGTCAACAAGAAAGAAGCAAAAATGAATGCAAATAATGGCCTCGAAATGAATCGAACAGACGGTGATCAGAAGCATGAATGAACCCTAGACAAATAAAATTCGAACTAATCAAAAGAATCATAGGGAAATCAGATCAGAGGAGAAAGAGACAATCGTACTCGACGGCAATCAAAGGCGTTCAAACTCGAATCAATCGGAGGGAACAAATATATAGAAAAGCGAGGAAACTGAGAAAACCTGCAACTCGTGAAGAAGGGAAGTGCAAGTGGTGGCCGAAGAAGGAGGCATTTTCTCCTCTCGGAAACCCTAGAAAGGTGAATCAGAATCGCCCCGGGCTTATCTGGTTAAGGCGTGAAGATCCCGAGAGATTTTGGTTCGTAGAGAGCAAAGTGTCGATTTTGGAAAGAAAAGGTTTTGGCGCTAAATTATAATTTTTTATCTCCCTCTCGATATTTGTGCGCTGTAACTCCAAATCTTTTCTACCTTAATTTTTTTTTTTTACTACTCAGAGAATATATATCCAAAAGTATCAATATTCACTGGTTTTAGAGAAGAGCAATAATACCTGATTTATCTATTTATTTTAAATAAAGCATGCAATTATTTACGTTTAAAATAAAGAAAAAAAATACTATTACTTAAAATTTTCTGCAAAATGCATTTGTATTTTTTTTTTGTTGAGAAAATGTAAAGCAGAAGCAAATTAGCAATTGCGTATATTATGCAAATGCAGACCGTTTCAAAAGATTTAGGTGAATTGATTTGATTTCGACAGTTGTCACATTAATTTTTACAAATTACTTATTTTTGAACTTTATAAATTACTTACTTAACGAGTTTAATCACGCGTACATTTATCTATAATTATTTTTAATCCTTAAAATTACATTAATGACTTTTTTAACTCATAATATTTTCAAAAATATAGTTACTTTACTTTAAAACATTTATAAAAAAAGTCACAGTAATTTTAGTATTGGAGTGGTTAAAAAATTCGCAGAATTGGGAGTTCGACTCTGCTCCGAACACAACAAAGTTAATGTGCCATGTGGGATATGGCCTTTTGGACTTTTGGATTTTGGCCCAATCTTAAGTTAGTCGAGTTTTTTCTCTTCTTTGACAAAATTTATTGGGTTTAATCCTGACATTTACTGCAAGTAGCAACAAGAAAATGTAAAGATTAATATATTCAACAATATTTTAACCTTTTTTTTTTTCATTACCTTAATAAAACAGTAAAACCTTTTACCCAGTCGAGCTAGAGGCGATAAAGAACCAGGGCCGTGACCAAACAGGTAAAGTACTTAGAGACAAAGACACACCAACCAAAACTTGTCACTCTGCTCAAAAGCCTTCTTTCTTTCTTATATATATTTATTAAACAGACAAACGTACACACTTTAACAATTTCACCACCCAATCTTCGATTCTCTTGCGCTTTTCTTCAGGTTCTCTCGACTCCCTTGTGTTTAATGCTTCCACAAAAATGATATTCAATTCTTCTTACAGATCTATACTCGTGGCTTTTGATCTAATCCCCACATAGAAAACAGATCAATTTCCTTCTCCGATCTTCATCCGAATAAGCGATCAGATAATATTTATAATTTATTTTCGGAGAATGCTATGCTTTGTGTAATTCGTTTATTATATATTTCGAGTTGCTATCGATTTTGGGGGCTATGGGTAGTGTTTTAGCACAAGTCGGTATCTTTTCGGGTCACACGAATTTACGGGTTAAATCCAGTTAGAATTCAACCATGCTTAAAGTTGTCTTCTTTCTTTAACAGTTGATTTTGTAAAGCATCAAAGGATTTTGGATATTTCAGGTTCACCTNTTTTTAATTTTTTTTTTTTTTTTTTTTTTTTTCTGCGGTCATCTCTTCATAGTAAAAATGGCGTCGGCGAACAGAGAGATGGCTGTCTACTGTTTCGATACTTTGGTCTCTCACTACAACAACGAAGAGACTCCACCACCTGCTTTTGAAGAAGCCAATCAGTACGCTTCGTTCAACCTTTCCCTTCTTCTTTTTGTACCATGTTATGACATGCATGTTCGGAATCTCTCTCAAGTTTTCGTTTTGTGAGGTTTCTCCCTTCCTTAGCATGACTCTCTCACTTGACTTAGCACCCAGTTCAGTTCTGAAGACTCTCTGTCCTAATTATCTTAGTTGTCACGCCCAAAAGCATATCTCTTTTTCCACATAAATTTGTGTCGCTTACACATGGAAACTTGAATCGTATATATCTTCTCTTGGTTTGGATTTGGCTAAGGCATAGACATTCGTCATCTCAATCCCTTGCATGCTCGTATCCTGTCCTGTATTCAGTATTTATGTTAACTCTTTTTTTGCCTTCTTGGTTTAATATGTTGAATATGTTGCATGGTTGATATATCCTGAAACACCTAATCTTTACTTACTTATATAGTCCACTGTTCTTCTTGTAGTCCATTGTTTGTCACCTGGAAGAAAATCGTGAACGGTGGAGAGCCTCGATTGCGTGGATGTATTGGTACGCTGGAATCACGCCGCTTGATCAGTGGCTTCAAGGACTATGCCTTGACGAGGTACTTGCTACTCCTCGGACATTGTTTTTGTTCTTTTCCAATTCTCACGTTATTTCCTTGGCCAAGTGCTACAAAGCCTACAATGATGTGTTTTTAAATAAACGTTGTTTTTCCAAGGTTGAAATTGTTCTTTCTTCCTCAACTTTTCTCATCACATTTCTGTATTCTTATGTCTTAGATATTGTCTATTAGCAACCTTGTTAAACTTTTCCGTCTGATTTGCCGCTCTTCTTGCTCATGCTCTTGTTATGATATTCTTTGTTTTTCGTGGTGCTTAGAAGGGAAAAACAAAGGTTTAAGATGGAGTGATAGATCATGTGGATAAACAACAAACTACTGGATAAGAACATATGTATATGAACAGTGTTTTCTCGAATTAGTCAAACATAGACAAATATGGTGTTTTCCCCTATCATTGCGACAAATAAGATTTCATATCAACTGTAAGGTTTTTCAGCTGTTTTTTTTTGCTGCAGCAAAGATTCAAATTTTTACTGTTATCTTTCTTCGAAATGTGTATATCATGAACATGAATAGCAATAGAAATACAGTGCAACCAAATAAGACTTCAACTTCCTGTAAAGGAACTAAGCAACTTAGTTTAACAACTTTTGGACTTGAAACAACAAATGAATTGCGTATTTTGCATGTGTAATTTGTCTATGGTGGTTTCCATAGCTTATCTTCCTTTTTTATATCATTGGTTGTAAATGCACGTTTTTGTTTCATGTAACACTGCAGTGCCCTGAGGGATCGTAGGTTCCCACCAATTCAACCCAAAGAACTGCCATTTCTGCAATGTACGGTGTCTGTCCTGACTGATTATGAAACTGCAGAGGATTATCTTGATTGGGAGGTATTCTCTTCACTCTGGTGTTACTTCATGTCAATCACCTGTTTCAAAACAGAATTAAAGAATATGGTCACCAACAAGTAGTGCATGCTATTCAATCCGCACATCTGATATAACCCTTCTGATGTCACATCCCTCATTTTATATTCCCACTCACTTAGTTTGTCGATTTCTTCTTTATGTCTTACACACACACCTTCCCTGATTTGACTATGAAGGTCGGAAAGCATGGTATTATCATTGAGTTCACTGAACCTGTGACTAATACAAAGCGAAGCGCTACATATCTGCCTGAGGTGCCAGCTCAAGAAGGTACCATTTTGATACAATTTGTTTACCAAATCTTACAGCTTACGAAGCTACGCTAATATCAAATCTAACGGCTGCTTCTGTTTTCACAGGCTGGACAAAGATAGAGGCAATAGATTCGCTGGTGCGTAAAGCAGGATACAGTGGCGAAATAACGGAGTCAGTGCGTAGGCGAATCAATCTAACACGTTACCAGAGTACATTATTCACCATGCATTATAGCGAATACCTTTCGTACGTGAAGGCCACGAGAGGCGGCCTTGTCCCGGTTATTAATGGGACCAACAAGCCCGCCATGGCCTGATTTGCACCACAAAAGCTGCTGCGAATTGGTGCGCAATTGATTCTGTTTGGGGGGCACCTTCTTCTCCTAATTTATCTTTGTATTTGTGATTCGAAACTCTGGTTAAAAAAAAGCTTCTCTTCAACGAGACTCGATTTGGCTGTTTCAGAATTGTATTACAACTATTAATTAATCAAAGGAATCCACTTTGATCTCTCCCTGTCTAGTCTTCTTAACACTGAGCTAGTTTTAGTTGGAAACGCAACCGCAGTTATCATATTTTATTATAACCAATAAGATATCATTATTTTCTTTCCTCCCACCTCACTTGGAACATGTAAAAAGCTCTTTTCTTTCGAACTCTCCGTCACTTTCTTTTTATTTGAAAAGTCTTCCAAAGATCTCTAAAGACAAAAAAAAAGCTTAGTGAGTTTTTGGATCTTGAGTGGTGTGTCCATATGGCAGAGGAGAAATGGGTGTTGATGATAACGGCGCAGACGCCAACGAATATAGCTGTGATCAAGTACTGGGGAAAGAGAGATGAGGTTCGTATTCTCCCAATCAACGACAGCATTAGCGTCACCCTTGATCCTGATCATCTCTGCACTCTCACCACCGTCGCTGTTAGTCCCTCCTTTGATCGGGATCGTATGTGGCTCAATGGCAAGGTACTTGCTTCACCTCCCACTTTCATTTCTTAAGCTGAGATTTGCGCAAAGATATTCTCTTTGGCTATGAGATACACTTGGATAGTCTTGTTGGTTTTGGTTCATGGTGTTTCTATTTTGGTTGTTTGGTCCTTGTGTAGGAGATTTCACTTTCTGGAAGTAGGTACCAAAATTGCTTGAGGGAAATTCGAAGTCGTGCTGATGATGTTGAAGACGGAGAAAAGGGTATTAAGATAGCCAAGAAAGACTGGGAGAAACTGCATCTGCACATTGCTTCTTATAACAACTTCCCTACTGCTGCTGGCTTAGCATCTTCAGCAGCTGGTTTTGCTTGCTTAGGTACTCTCATTTTGTTCTCCGTCTCCTCGTGGATGTTGCTTAGCGTAAAACAGGAAATATTTAATGGTTTTTGGATTAAGATGAAGGAACCACAGGATATATTTCTGAATACTTGAAGATCACTTTAAGGTAGGACTAGGTAGTGCATTCATGAGAATACAGTATGCGGGTGTTTTTCGTTTGTTGAATATATGAACATCTTCACACCCTCTGGTTGGTTTTGATTAGCACAATTCTCTGGCTAATACTACAATCCCTCTCCTTTTAACTTAAATCAATACAAGGTATATAAAGGGAGAACAGCTGCAGCCACAATATAGTTTTCTTCTCTCTATCCCTCATCTTCCTTTCTTCATAATTTAGCTTAAATTGGTTCATAAAAACTTTTCATCTAGATGAGATTGGTCCTGTCTCTTTCCTCCAATGGTGAGATTCCCTAGGTCGATCTTTCTTCTTGAAAACAGCTCAGTGTCGTATATAACAAATAACAACTGCTCTTTCTGTACAGTTTTTTCTCTTGCAAAGTTGATGAATGTGAATGAAGATCCAAGCCAACTTTCTGCTATAGCCAGGTATTACTTACATTATCTGATTTGCATTTTCACCCTAACTGATCTGTTTAGTATCTTCCATGTTAATTGTACGAGCTACTAGTTTCCGTTTCTTTTTTCACAGTGATTGTTATTTATGCATTTACTGCATTTTTATAAGTTTCCATGTTGCTATGTGCTTTTTAATTGCATAATGTGTAGTCAGACGTTCCTCTCGAAATAAGTGGTACTGGTTTATATGGTTAGATACTTAGATGTTCATGTATCCATGTAGGCAAGGTTCAGGGAGTGCTTGTCGTAGTTTATTTGGGGGATTTGTCAAGTGGGAGATGGGAACCAAGGAAGATGGAAGTGATAGCGTTGCAGTCCAACTTGCGGATGAAAAGCACTGGGATGATCTTGTTATCATTATCGCTGTGGTATGAATCTTTAAGTATTTTTTTTCTAGTGCATTTTAGACTCAGCCGAAGAAGTATTCCCATTCTTCATCTTCCGTTTAATGTAGGTTTCTAATTAAACCTTTTGGTACACTCTCTCATCAAATGATTTGAATGAAGGTGGGGTATATGAATAAGTCTATTCTAACTGCTTTCTTTGAAATTGTGAATATAAGCAGACGGTATGGGTAGCCTCTTTTGCATCATGGGATGGATAAAACAAGCTTGAATAATACGATCTGAACTTTCTCATAATTCGATGATTTCTTATCATTTACATCATAACCTGCAAAAGCTTCTTCGTTCATTTGTCCTTTTCACTCTTTTCAACTCGTTATGGCTTCTGCTAAATGCAGGTGAGTTCACGAGAAAAGGAAACAAGCAGCACCTCAGGAATGCGTGAGAGTGTTGAGACAAGTTTGCTTTTACAGCACCGAGCAAAGGTATGTTCCCTTTCTGATATTTGACTGCAGTCTGTATCACCTAAGATAACCTTGCTTAAAATGTTAAAGAGGGGTTGTAGTTATGCTTGCTTAACTTCAAAAATGAATATATTACTCACTTCATGCTCTGCTTTAATTTCTCTTTAGGAAGTTGTCCCGGTACGGGTGTTGCAAATGGAAGAAGCTATAAAGAATAGAGATTTCACATCGTTCACAAAATTGACGTGTGCAGACAGTAATCAGTTTCATGCTGTTTGTATGGATACATCTCCACCCATATTTTACATGAATGACACCTCCCACAGGTATCTCTTTCTCTTCTTTGTTTCTTTGGCCTTCTTTAGCTATCAATGTCGTGGTTTTGATCGTAATTTGCTAACTGATAACACCAGGATAATTAGCTTAGTTGAAAAGTGGAACCGCTCTGTCGGGACACCAGAGGTATGTATTGTTTTCTTCCAAGTATTGAGATTTGAGACCAAAGTGATGGACAGATATCTTAAATCTCATTTCCGTGGACCAGATTGCTTACACATTTGATGCTGGCCCAAACGCAGTCCTGATTGCACGAAACAGAAAAGTAGCAGTTGAATTGCTGCAGGGGCTGCTCTACTGCTTCCCTCCTAAGCCTGAGACAGACATGAAGAGGTGAGATAGGAGGTGTGGTTGATTTATCGATCGATTAAATCTCTGATTAATAAAATTGATGTTTGGTACTTTGTATAGTTACGTACTGGGCGATACATCAATTGTAAAAGAGGCTGGCTTGGAAAGAGGAGATGTTCCGCAAGAAATCAAAGACAAAATTGGAAGTCAGGACCAAAAAGGTGAAGTGAGTTATTTCATCTGCACTCGACCTGGAAAAGGTCCTGTGGTGCTTCAAGACCAAACTCAGGCGCTTCTCCATCCCCAAACTGGCCTCCCTAAATAACCATATCCTATGTGTTGTTGTTACTGAAACTATGAGATTTGCGACAGCTTTTTTCTTTTTCTTGCTTTGCCGGCTCCGACTCTTGTCCTAAGAGAGTACAACATTCCAATCTTTTCTCAATTAGTATTTGAATTTTACATACATTACTTCTTCATAGGGAATATAAAAAGCCTCCCCTTTAGAATAATCCGTACTTTCACTGCAGAGAATAATAATGTCGCAGCTAAAGAAACTGGACAATCACTACTAATATCAATCAAGTCAAATTCTTACAAAAATGGGCATTAAAACATGTCCACAATGCCCTCTTAAGTACATACTTTTGTAACCATACCAAAATGTAAACGCAGAAACTACCAAATAGCATCAAAGCTAGACCAAGACATCCCAACCATTGCGCAGAAAGCCTGTCAAAACCACAATGCATCCACAGCTTAAATCACTCTTCATCATAATGTGGACCTAGACCTGTGGTTATACTGTTGTAAGCATAACCAAACTTACTGTAAATCCCAAAACTACCAAATGCAACTATTATTCTGTACTAAGCCCATAGCAGTGTCACAAGGATAAATAGCATCAAAGCCAGACCAAGACAGATTCCAACCATTGCGCCGAAAGCCTGTCAAAACCACAATGCATCCACAGATTAGATCACTCTTCTTTCATCATCTATATATGTATTACTTAATTTTAGGTGCCTCACTTTTCCCTGACTTTCAAACTTGAATTTTACTGTAAACCAAGACAGTCCTCTATCAACAATAGGCGCAAAAGCGACTGCCCTGCATCCACCAACATTCATAACAAGATAACATATGAAATCGCCAAATAATAAAGAGGACGCACATTGTTATTAATTCTTTTTTTTTCTTTTCTCATTGAATATCAAAGCATCTACATTGTCAGATTATATGCGGCAAGTAGTTGAATAACACTGCAATTACTTATCTCTTCTAGACCAACGCAAGAATAGGCTGAAGTATTTGGCACTATTTCATGATTTAATACAATTTTTACATTAAATCAACAATGCAATTTTTATGACATTTTGGCTACTGGTGCTAAACTAATAATGCCATAATCTGTACATCTATCATGATGGTATTGATATAAAACTTCTTAATTCGTATTGCATCATATCGATTTTCTTAAGCTCTAGAGAATAGCTAAGTATCAGCAACTTACCCTCCTATTCTGATGAGCTTAGTAACTTGGCTTCCAGCCCAGACCATGGCCATCACTTTTAGAAATCTGCATGCAACACGAATCTTTCATGTCCCTATACGCTAGGGAATTTCTGAACAATATTCTATACCTCTCAGCCGCAGCAAGATAACCCATTTTTCCGGGTGCTGGGGCCACATAAAACCTATACATACATATACATAGTCGTCACTGTTTTAGCTCAAGTATGATATGATGAAAAAAATTACAAAGTAAAAACTAGAAAACGAAATACACTTAAAAATGATAATTGTATAATCAAATTATTGAAATAGTATCAATGTGTCGTGGATACAAGGTCTAGGTGTCTACTAATAAAACTTGGCAGATAACATTCCATAGAGTCTGATTTCCTGAGCCACTATACGACTATGGGGGATCTTAGTTTGTTTGTGCTAAAGCCAGATGTTTCCATAATACAGATTAATGAGGCATTAGATTTTCAACATTCTTCCTAGGTTATGAATTTATGATAGAGAACTCATAGAAAATAGAGATGCCAAAACAGAAGGATGCACAAACTCACACAAAAATGATAAGGAAAAACTTAAGCCACCTACGTACTCAAACATCCGACTGTAGCATATAGAAACAAAAAAGAGAGCAGATGGAAAACAAAGTAAGGTTCCATTTAAAAAACAAAAAGTTCCTGGATCTCTTTGCAGGGCATACGCTCAAAGTTATGTACTTACCACACCAAGAGGAAAGCTGTGGTGTAATAGACTGTATTAAGTAACCCATAAGACAAAATTCCAGAGACTCCATATCTCTTCAGTTTCTTGAGAAGCCTGCAATTGTTGCAGCACAAGATCATCATAAGGAAGAAATGTATGTTAGGCTTATATTAATTCCCCAAATCCTTCCTTCCAATGCATATTTCAATCACATACAGCAGAACCGAAATGATCTTAGCTTGATGACCACAAAAGTGGACAAGCTAAGTATAGCTCAGGCAAATATTTGAACCAAAACCTAGCAGATAAAGAAGGAAGAAATACCAAGTCTGCAACACTTAATATTTTTAAATCACTGGCAACCTTAATGGGAGCAAACTGCTTAACAAGAGGCTGAAAAACAGATAACATCGAGTCTTCTCTCTTGAGCCTTGAAACACACAAAAAAGTTGACACAAAGAAGTAGCATAAAATAGTACCACACAGCCATATTCTAACTCATAAGCGCCTACATAAAGCCATAGAAAAGTATAACAAACACCCAAGGATTTAGTATATCACATACTCTTCCGAAACGAAAGGGTTTTTCCTGCTTTTCCCATTCGTCTCCATAACTTCTCCTGGAAAAGGAAACAGCAAGAAGAGAATACAGAGTCAAAAATTTAAGTTTCAGTATCAGTTACAGAGTAACGAAGATACAGAAGTGTTGAAAAAGTAATGATTTTTATAAACTATGAATACCTTCATCAAAGGAAGGGTCAGCTTCAGCATCATCAGGTTTATGGGAAGCCTGAAATTTTCACAAATTCAGCTTGAATTCTCAATGGACTTTGCTTAAAACAAGACTACATAAACAGATAAACTACAGTAATGGAAGATTAATCAAAGCAGATATTAAAAAGACTAACACTTTGACTAAAGGAGGTAACCAGACGGTGACTACGGTGGACTACTGATTGTGTGTGCTTGAGATTGCAGGGGATGCTGAGAGAGGAGAAGCCCAAGGCTGCATTTGGAGTAGGGAGAGAAAACTGGTGGGAACAGAGGATTAATATTAGTAATCAGCTCCAAATTTCCGGGTTCGTGATGAGAGGCCGAGAAGAAGTTACCGAAATCAGAGGAAGAGTTAAACGGTGGGGGCCGACGACACTCATCGCCGGAGTGGATTCTCGATACTGGTTAGTTATTAAATTCAACCTTTCTTTTATTTTTGTTTTTCTTAAAAATACCACTTTGGAGTTTATTTTAAAAATAAAATAAATTTAAGTTTATTTTGAACTCTGTTTTTTCATTCACCAATGCAGGAGTAGGTCAAATTTTAATTTGGAAAACTTGGAAAGGAGAAATAATACCTTTCCATTAATGTTTTTTTTTTTCAGTCTTATATTTTTACTCCAACTTCATATATACCCTATTACAAAACAACAAAACTTATTATTTTTAAAAAAATAGACTTGATTTAACTTCATACTTTCATAAACTGATTTCTTTTTGAAGTAAGTGAAAAAAGAACCCAGTGTATTGTAGGAATATATAAAAAAAAACGAAACATCTAAAGGTTTAATCATAACTGATTCTTAATTAATAAAAGATAGATTTCTTGAGTATTACTGTATTCAATTTTCTCTTTTTGATGCGGTTTCTTTTTTTTTTTGGGCAATGATACGGTTTTCTATATTTTTCGAATTATTCCAACTTTCCGAATAATATTCTTCGCAGATTTTTATTCTATAAATTAAAATCCCAATAAACACTAGAAAAGATAGGTTTAGTCTTAATACAAACAAAAATGAAAGAAGTAGTTCCTCTTTTGTTTCTTGTGCTTCTTGTTTCTATTTCAGATGCAAATGTAACGAAACCAAATGTTAGAAACTTCCTCCAGTGCCTTCATAATCGAACCAGTCCAGAGAATCCGATCAGTGAAACCCTCTATACTCCCAATAACTCAACCTTCGTCTCGTCTTACTTGTCCTACAACAAGAAAAAAATGTACTCAAACGCTGACATCACAAAACTAGTAGCTATTGTTGCTGCAAAACATGAATCTCATGTTCAGGCAACAGTGATCTGCTCAAACTCCAACGGGATTCAGATCCGTATACGAAGTGGTGGTCACGACCTCGAGGGCCTTTCCTTCATCTCGTCCATGCCGTTTGTCCTTTTCGACATACACGATCTCCGATCTATAACCGTTGACGTGTTCAAAAAGAAAGCATGAGTTCAATCTGGTGCGACTTTGGGAGAGCTTTATACTAAGATCACTTACGCTAGCAAAACGTTAGCGTTTCCAGCCGGCATTTGCCCTACGGTAAAGGTAAGAGGACACATCAGCGGCGGAGGGTACGAGAATCTAATGAGAAAGTATGGAATCTCGGTCGATCATGTCATTGATGCTCAATTAGTTGATGCCAATGGAAAGGTCTTGAACAGAGCCTCTATGGGAAAAGATCTGTTTTGGGCAATTCGTGGAGGTGGCGGTGCGAGCTTTGGAGTTATTCTCTCTTGGACAATCAACCTCGTCGATGTTCCAGAGACCATTTCTTCAGGTACTAACAAAGCATTCCTCTTATTCGTGCAATTATGTAACTCTTGTATACAAGAATTCATTGGTTAGTAAGTTATGTGAGAAAGCATTATAAACTAAAAAAATAACTAATATTTGTACTATTTAGAGAAATACCCTACAATAGGTACTATTTATTCGTCTAACCTTATTTTCTTTCTTCGAACTTTGTTTTAAAAGACTCTCACCTAAACCGGAATCTTTAAACCGACACGGATAGATTCACTTCAACACGCGCGCATTTTTTTAATCCGTTACAGTTATCCTCTCTCTCTCTCTGAATAAAAAAACCTGACATTTGTTTTCGTTTTCAGAGGAATAACATAAGCGAGAGAGCAAAGAAAGAGAACTCGAGAAGGAAAAGACGATTGAAGATGATGATGATGATACAAGACGAGTTTCAAGACCGTAACAATCTGAGCATCAACGACATTGATCTCTCTCTCCTCCGCCTCTCCTCTCCACCTTACGACTACTCTCGGACCTCCTTCTTCTCCGCCGTTTCTCCTGACATCAGCCCCTTAAAACGCTCCTCCCCTGTTTCCGAAGATTCGGATAAGTCCAAACGCAGGAGAATCTCCCCTCAAAACCCAATCTTTATCACCTCTCCTCTTCGCTCCACCTACCAAGAAACCCACTCCTCCACCATCAACGACTCGACCCTGTGCACGAATCTCACCGCCGGCCAACTCCGTTGTTCCCATGCAAGACCTGTTCCTAAGAAGCAAGAAACTTCGCCGTCTGCTTCCAAGACTCCTTATCAAGAGGTCGGTTGTTACATAATTAAGCAGTTTCCTTAATCTTTCCTCAACTAATAAAGAATCTTCAATTGGTTGTTTACTCAAACAGACGATGAAGATGGTTGACAATCACGTGGAAGAGACTAACGATGATGCTTATGAGGAGATCTATCGTCAAGAGGCTAACTATAATGCTTATGAGAAGATCAATCGAGAAGAGACTAACTATGATGCTTCTGAGGTTTGATAGCTCTACATCTTAGGCTTATTCATTTTTTTGTGGTTGAAAGTGATTTTGATGATTTATGGTGAACATTCATTACACAATATTTGCAGAATCAGCAGGAGGAAGAAGATTGTGGAGAAGGGATGAGGATAGAGAGATCTGGAGATGGATTTGTAATTAGATTAAAGTGTAAATGCAATCTAGCTTTTAGGGTTCTTTTCTCTGATCATCACCTCTACTTCAAGCGTCTCTAAAGCATTTCACTTGTGTGTGTGTGATTTAGTTAGTATCTACTGACTCTCATTTGTTGTAACGCTTTAGTCTTTTTGTTTGCAATTGAGATGCTTAGAGCAAGGACTCATTTTTTTATGTGCTGTATTGAAGATTTGAATACCAAAAGGTTACAACTTTATTAGAAGATGTTATTTGAGGTCAACGTCAAAACTTGTTTATATCATCTGAATTAAAAGAGACCAAACAAAGAGACAAAATTCCCGAACTTTTCATAACAAACAAGTTATTGAGATAAAGAGATCGCTTTTGTATCATCGCTGATGCGCGTTATCAGCTTATACACGCGCTTCCACGCGCCACCGTCAGTACGTCATTCCGTCTTCCGCCGTAACCACCAGCTTACACATTCATCTTGCTGCCTCCGCGACGAAGTCAGTCTCTTTCTGTCTCTTGGAGTTATCAAACATTATCTGTATAAAAGCTATTCCCTTTTTATTCTCTCAGAATTTGCTCACTGTCCAAAACTCAAATGGAACAGCTTGATCTCTCGGCCAACACTGTGATTGATCATCCTCGAGCTCTCACTGACAAAATAACCCTAATTCGTGACGCGGGTCCTTCCAAATTTCAGGTCTTTCCTTCTCTCTCTCTCTCGGAATCTAGGCCCAAGTTTTCATCTTTCAGAAAGCTTTAAAACTTGTCTTGTTTTGTGTCTCTGTGAATGTTGGAAGGTAATTGCAGATTTCGATGGGACGTTAACGAGATACCAAGTCAATGGACGACGAGGCCAGTGTAAGTTCATACACACATTTGTCTATCCTAATCTAATCTTCTCCCTTAACCAATAATATCAAGCTGAAAACAACTTTGTTGCTCTTGCTTGCATACTATCTGTTTTATAGCTAGTCATAGCCTCTTGCAACAAGGAAATGCAGATTACGATGCTAAGAGGCAAGCATTATATGATCACTATCATCCTCTGGAGATTTCTCATGTGATTCCCATTGAAGAGAAAACCAAACTCATGCAAGAATGGTATATACTGTTGCATTGTCTTTTGATTTTCTAATCGAAAAGCTTTGACAGTTTTTATTGTACCAGGTGGGGTAAAACTCATGATCTTCTCATTGAGGGAGGTTTAACATATGGTGCAATTAAGAAATCTGTTGATGATTCCTCCATAGCTTTTAGAGAAGGTGTGGTTGAACTGTTTGAATTTTTGGAGGTAAAAGATCCAAGTCATGATTGCTGTTACACTAAACTAAACAGCTATTGTTATATTAATTAATGTACTCTATTTGCCATCTGATTCAGAAAAGGGAGATTCCAGTTCTGATTTTTTCAGCAGGACTTGCTGATGTTATTGAAGAGGTGACTCTAAAGACTATTCTACTAAATGAGATATTATCTCCTTTTTCTGTTTCCTATATATGCTTTTGCTATATTTTCCGACTTTTTTTGTAACAGGTTTTGAGGCAGAACCTTCCTAGAACATTCAAGAATGTAAAGATTGTATCGAACAGGATGGTGTTCGATAATGATGGACGGCTTGTGTCTTTTAAAGGTATACATCTGGTGTCTGTTACTTAGCCAGTCTCCTTCAATGGTTCATTTAACTTGCATTTTCGATTTTTCTGCTGGAAAATTGAAATCTACTTTTGTTGTCAATCAAACTCTGGGAAGCTACGAGGCATTTGAGTTATATATCTTGCAATCATAAACTGCAGTCTCTTTACCTCTTACAATACAGGAAAGCTAATTCACGTGCTAAACAAAAACGAACACGCTTTAGACATGGCTGCTCCACTTCACGATCAACTCGGTGTTGACACTTTTGAGGAAGATGAAGGATATGCATACGTGAAACAAAGAACAAACGTCTTGCTTCTGGGAGATCATTTGGGGGATCTGGGGATGTCTGATGGTTTGAGTTACGAGACTCGAATATCGATTGGATTTCTGTGTGTTTTCTTTTCCTCTGTCTCCTTCTGCTCTGTTTAAAATCACCTCTCACTATTCTATTTTTACAGGAACGATAACATCGAGAAGAGTCTTGAAAGCTACCGTAAAGCCTTTGATCTTGTTTATCTTGTAAGTGGCATACGCGTTTTTTTATGTTGAACATATAGATGATCTGAATCACCGGAAAATATTGCTAATAGAAGATTTTATTGTTTTGTGGGTCTGAACAAAGAATGATGCACCTATGTGGGGAGCTCTGGAGCTTGTTTCTCAGTTATTCTCAACAGAAGCGAGTTGTGAGTGAAGAGCCCACGTTAAGTGCAAGACTCTTCCTTCAGCTGACTTGATGGAAACAATATCTTAACTAGAATTTTTGTGTCTTGCTTTAGATTATGAAGTCTTAAAAGGATCATTGTTGAGAGAGTAGTTATAGCTCTTAACAAATCAAAGTCCTTGTATAAACAGCGTCACGATTACGTGCCTGGATTTAAGCTAATAAAGTTCCAAGTTTATATAATTTTATTAGTACAGTACGTATAAGTATATATTGAGAACGAGTAAGATGACTTTTGTTAAATAGATAATAGTGCAATGATCATATCGGAATTCTCTCTCTTTCTCACTCAGGAATCCTAGTATGGCCATTCTTATATCTTGTTGCTTGTGATTTGTGATAAATTTAGTGAGAGAATCGTTTACATCTGCTCGTAGAACTGTGTTGTGTTATCTTTTAATGGAGTTCATCGTTGTATATTTGAGACAGTAAACACTTATAATCGCAAAATATTTGCAGTATGCAAAAATGAAAGTAAAAATATGATCAAACATCCCAAAATTGAAGAAAATAAAAGAAGCAATTGGGGTGCTAAAGCCATCAATATGCCCTCTTTATGTAAAGTGTAAACTAGAGAACAAAATGTGATATGTAGCATTGGAGTCATATCCAGAAACATCCTACTATAGTCGGCACAACGATATAACATAAGCATGAAACCGATTCACATCCTTACAAAGCTCTAAGCATGTAGCTTAGCTTTTGATTCTATCAGTCGCCGGACACAAAAGACTTCTGCTCGTAGTACTTCTTCTCACTAGCTTCCTTTTTCAAATTACGCTTCTATAAAATGCAAAACGATTTTCGGAATGAGAAAATGGTCATGAGTGAAGCAACAAGAAGATGAATGAGCAAGAATAGCAACTTGCCTGATAAGCTTCATGGTTCGCTACAATCCTCCTGATTATGGTGGAAGTTGTGATATCAAGAGGGCTTTCTAGAATTTCGAATATACCCATGCTAATTGGTACAGCATACGGATTCTCTTCCTCCTGTCAAATCATCAACTACATATTTAGAAAACGCAGCTCTTTGTCTTTTACCTTACTATATATACACTTACTCATATCTAAATCTCGTTTTACCTTTTGAAAATCATCGCTCTCGGCAACAGTCCCATGAACAACCAATGAAATGTCAAATGTCGTGATCTGCCATATCCAAATCATATTATCAAAATTAGCTTTTTCAAGAAAGCCATTTGGGTTTTATTAAGAGTAGAGAAGCTCACCGTATCTTTCGACACTTCCCATGGAGCACCAATTATGACCTCATCTACATAGCGGCATGCCAGAACACTTAAGCTCCTTTCGTGAAGATTCATGATTGGGCGGTGCGCTCCTCTTTTAGCGCTGCACAGCAACGTATAACAAGCAAAATTTCTTCATACGCTTTTAATCAGGGATCCAGTAATACACATCTAAACTTCTCAACACAACCAAGATTTAAAGTAGATATCAGAATAGGGAAAAGAACTATTTATTTTGCCTAAAACTAACATCACTATAACACTTGCCAGGACATGAAAAGAAAATATAACGAAATATTAACCGAGACAGTCACACGATAAAGCAAACAACCAAAAATGAGCTTTTTTAAACCTGACAGTCTGGTCATTATGTATTCCAACAAGAAGAAAATCTCCAAGCTCTCGAGCACGCCTGAGAATCTGTACAATTTGAATAAATCAAGAACAAGAATCAACATTGGCAGAATTAAATTACATATGGTCGTTCGTTCAATAAAACTTATGAGATGAGTATGCATATGAAGCTAAATTATAGATTAGCGCTCAGATATGTCGACCAAAAAAAAAAAAAACAAATGAAATGAATACCATACAGACCATAAAGACATGACAAATTTAATTTGTATGCACTAAATTAACTTACTATACCTCAACATGGCCAGCATGGAAAAGATCAAAAGCACCATCTATGTAAATTATGCGCGCATCAGGTCCTGGACCCTGCCACCATAGGCATGTAAATTGATCAACTCCAGATACAATATAAGAAAGAGAAGGAAAAAATGAAGTGATATGACAGAAGTAATGGGAAGGGTGAAATCTATCAAAGAAAATAATATTAAGTTACATCTAACAGGGTTCCCCTAACGATGAGGAAAACTGCTGATACTGCGGTCTGCACAAATTCTCTTTAATAATAAAACCAACTAAAAGAACAGTAGGCTCAGAGCCACTAGCATATCTATTAGAAATCAAGAGCCGTGTTACTTACTAGATCATATACACACCTCCAATGATAACTAGTAGAAAGCAATAGATAAAGTAGAGAAGAGGAGAGTCTTAAAGAATTGGATACCTTGCCATTGGAGAACTGAACAATCCTGCGGGAAGTAGGAAGAAAATGCGAGACGCGAGTACCAGCAGAAGAAGCTCCGTCATCAAACTTTGGACTATTATGCCCATGGCTGAACTGCCTTTGCAGAGAGGAACGACTATGAGTGTCACTAACCGATCTTTCTCTTACACAAAGAAGCATGCGACCTACAGCAAATCCAAAATACTTAAAAAAGAAAAAAATCTAACCCCAAAACGATGTAGTTTCTATCTTTCCTTGATACGAGCTAACTAAAATGAATTCGAAGTTGAGCATACCAACGATATCAGTGCTGGAAACTCCTTCAGTACGCTTAATCTGCTTGTAACGACCAGCCTTCTTAGCGAGTGCATAAGCATCGCTTCCATCGGGAAGAACGCAAGGATCGTCCCCATGGATGATGTAATCGATCTGATACTCATCGAAGAGTTTCTTCATGAATTCCTCAGTGATAGCGTAAGGAGCATCCGATATGACTTCATCCACCCATTTCACAGCCTTGACCATTATCATTCTAACAAAACCAAACGAAAATCCAAAAACTGTAAACATAAAATACGCAATTGGATTAAAGTAGGATGAACTGGATGGAGATCGAGAGAGAGAGAGAGACCTTTCGTGAAGAGGCGTAACGGGAGGTCCTTTATTGGCTATGATTTCTTCGTCGCTGACGACGCCGACGACCAATTGGTCACCGAGAGCACGAGCTTGACGCAAGGCGTTGCAGTGACCGTAGTGCATCATGTCGAAGCAACCATCCATGTAGACGCGAACGGGCTTCCGTTTTCTGAAGCTTTGCCATGGCGAAACCAAACCTATACCTAACCCTATGCCTAATGGAAGCTCTCCTTTCAGGAATAGATGGAGGAACGATGCTCCCACGGCGAACGCTGCTCCTCCAACCAAACAACTTCCCACGATCTTCTCTTTCTCCCAAACCATTTTTTTGCTTTTTTGTTTTTATACAAAAGATGTTTTTCTTCACTCTCAGATCCTTTTCTTCGTTTTTGTTTTCTTCACATTTCCAGACGTCTCCCAGATCTCTCTCTCTTTCTCTCTCTCACAGACGTTTCTTCTCTTTGGAACTAGAGACTCGGAATCCGAATCCGAATCCTATTTTCCCTTTTTATTATTTTCTTTTTTACTCTAGAGCTTGCGGACCAAAATACTTTAACCGAACCGAAATTGGATGGTTTGGGATGGTTGGTTGGTTAACCTGCATGTTCATTTGTATTTTTACTGAAAGTTAATTCGGGTTTAGTTTGGTTCGGTTGATACAACACTACTATTTCACAATTCACAGACGTTTTTATAAAATTCGTTATGAGATCTGTGAATTGGAATTTTGAAAATTTTAAATAAGTATTTAATACCAAATCTGACAATTGTGAAGTTGTAAGATTCCATTTATTATAAAGTTATATGAATAACTCGGAGATTTTTATCTATATAAAGTAATGACTATGGTCTTCAAAATATGTCACAAGACTAGTTTCAAATACAGAAACTGTTTAAAGTAATGGTAAAATCAAGATTCTCATTATTACCTGAGGTTATTTATTTTTGTTTTAATTGTGACTAAACTTAAGATGAAGGAGAATTATTATGTTTGACCACAACAAAAAGAAATTAATTTTTATTTGGTTTCAACTTCTACACAAGCTGATAAAACCGAAAACCGCAAACCGAATTAAAGGGGAAGAATGTCTTATCAGTATTCCCCTCTCACACTTTTTGAATAACACGTGTAAAGCTTGCAGCAAGCATTTCTTTCGTGATCCTGTGACACCTCTTGCTTGACTCATCCTTCATCCTTGATGTAAGATGCAACTACCAGTCTACCAATTATCCAACAACTACCATAGTCTCACATGCATTAACTAAAAGGTCTTGTCACCTTGTAAAAAGCCAATGAAACAGAAACAGACTGTTATCTAGAAACCAGGCACTACAACAAAGCATTAATCTCTCCACGGTTTTGTTGACCATGAGTCGTATATGATAATTAATGATGAGCTTTATACCAGAAACCATAGATAGCATCAACCGTTGTCTATAAGAAAGCAACAACATGATTATTCAAACTAAAGGCGGGATTGTGAATTTTTCATCAACCCCAACAACATGGAATCTTTTTTATATAAATTCTAGTTATAAGATAGAGATACCATTTATTAGACGGATATCCGCTTGGCAGCATCCAAAGTATTGCATAGTAGCATCGCAATTGTCATGGGTCCGACTCCTCCAGGTACAGGAGTGATCGCTGAGGCAACACCTAAAGCTTCCTCGTAACATACATCCCCAACAAGACGGTAACCATGCTCACAGCTACTATCCTGCCATGTCATTTTTTTTGTTTACATATTGACATATCAGTATATCACTACATGCTTCAATGTCTAACCAGAAACAAAAAAGAAACCCAAGAAAAAACTTTCGGTCTGTTCATTTAAGCTCTACCCTAAGGTTCTCTGTATCAAAATGGATTTCATGCTTTTGTATGAGTCTTTATTCACTGGAAAATACAAGACTTTCGATCAGCTTAGGTATGGTAAATTAGTTTTTCTTTTTTACCTCAACTGGAAATGTTCCGACATCGATGACAACTGCTCCAGGCTTCAGCCAACTTCCACGAACAAGATTAGGTACACCCGCAGCTGCAACCACAATATCAGCTTCCCTGGTAATGTGCTCTGGATCCTTTGAAAAAGCATGCACCGTGCTTACTGTAGCGTCATACCTCTATCCAAGAATGTCAGCAAATCAATATATGCATAGTTAATACCCAAACCGAAATGCTCAAGCATAAGAACCTCATCGCATTAATTACAAAAAGCCTAATACCTGCAATAATAAAGACATTGGCAGACCAACGATGTTGCTTCTTCCAATCACCACAGCATTTTTTCCTGCTAGTTCAACACCTGCTCTGATCAACAACTCCACACAGCCCTTCGGGGTACAAGATACGAATAGTGGCTCCCTCCCTCTCATTGCAAGATTCCCCATATTTAATGGATGAAACCCATCAACATCTTTTTCCAACCTCACCATATTCAAGATCTTTGCTTCATCAAGATGCTGTACATGATACATTTCATTACATGATGGTACTCATATTGAAAAATAAACAAATACAAATCAGTTACAACTAGAAGAAAATTCATCTGATAACGATATCCACAGGTAAGATGATTCAGATTCTCAATGGCATAACATATGAATTATATGCTCCACCTACCAACGATAAAGACAACCTCAAAGGGAAAACTGTTTTGCAGAAAGTGCATGTTATGTGAGGCTGGTTGAGATAGGGGAGCATGTACAAATAGCTGGAATTGGATATTAAGAAAACTCAATGAATAAAGAGCACTTTTAAAGAAAGGTAAGAAAACAAAATACATATAGAAACTTGACCTCCTAACATAGAACTAATCTTTGACATCAACAACACTATCATCCCCCATCACAATGTCATGATTCATACAACACAAAAATATGAAACGTACCTGGGGCAAAGGAAGCTGCACGAGAACCCCGTGAATTGATGTGTCTTGATTAAATTTTTGCAATACACTGATAATTTGTCCTTCAGTACAATCCTCAGGCAATTCAGCCAAAACAGATTTAATACCAGTTTCTTCACAAGCTTTAATTTTGTTCCGAACATAAGTTTGCGAGTCTTTTTGTTGGCCAACCAAAACAACCGCAAGACCAGGGACTTTTCCAACATCCTTTTTCATCTTCCACACTTCACTAATAATCTTTGTCCTGATCTCCTCCGCGATAGCTCTGCCATCTATTACCACAGTCTGCTGTTCAGTCTCTGCTTGAATGCATACACACACAACATTACATAGTAATAGAGAAAAGCTATGTACAACTAAGGTTGCAGAAGTCAAACTCATACAATTAGAGAACTGTTTTCTCTGTGATATACGAAGAGAAGATAGAAGCCATTATGGAACAAACAGTA
Source organism: Sisymbrium altissimum (assembly GCA_900406495.1). NCBI lineage: Eukaryota > Viridiplantae > Streptophyta > Magnoliopsida > Brassicales > Brassicaceae > Sisymbrium > Sisymbrium altissimum. The sequence goes on along the minus strand of OVBI01000296.1, from coordinate 63,787 downwards.
GACCAGAGAATCGAGAGGGTTACCAAAGGGAACAGGAGATGGAGGATCAGAGTAAGGAACCCAATTCTCGGGCAAGTCAAGAGACACGAGAGGAGGAGAGACTAAAATGGAGCTTAAGCAATGCACTTGCCTTGTTGTCAAACGAACACCCTTATTATGCGCAAAGGCCAAAGCTTTCCTCGCGATTGATAACATGCTCGAAATGAAAAGTAGCAGTCACTGCATCACATGAAACACAGAAAAGAAAAAAAACAATAATTGAAAGAAACCTTAAACATACCAGACAAGAGAATCTTAGACAGATAAGCTTTAAAACAAATGCAGACGAGAGTGATAAATTATAAAAGCTTTAAACTTTCCATACTTTGATCGTCTTAACTCATCTCCTTCATTACATTCACACAAACAAATAATGCAATGGACAAAGATTTTAAGAGACTGTCATATGCTTTCACAATCAATTTCTTTACTTGGCGAAATTCTTCCTACATAACTTCTTAACCAGAAAAAAAACAGAAAACGAAAATAAAAAAGTATCGAAACACGGAGGAAGAGAGAGATTACCAAGCGCATAAGCGTCAATGGCGTTGACGGTGGCGAATATCGCTAGGCATCCCCGGAGTTTTGTTTGGAATTATGGGGGAGACTATAATAAAAATACAATAATGAGAAATAAGTCACCACCGTGTGAAAAAGGACACGTGTTATAATCCGGAGATAGATCTTGCAAGTGGGCTGAATAATCAAACGGCAGAGACAGTTCCACACGTGCGAGAAAAAAAAAAAAGAGTTGTGTGTATTCATTCTCTCTTCCTTCCCTTCCTTCTAAGTAGCAAAGGGAAAGAGGGACGATGCGATCGGGCAAAGTGCAGCACTAATAGTTCTGCATTCTGCAATACACACAGAGCGAGGCAAATAGAGATACACAGAGAAAGAGAGAGAGATTGAAGCGAGGAGAGAGAGACAGACAGAGATTGAAGCGAGGAGAGAGTGTGGATATTAGAGTGTTAGATAAAAGAGAGAAACATCGTTTTCTGGATCCAATGTGTTCGTAATTATTGAAGGCATTGATTCAATCTAAATCGGGAATATGAAAGGCGGAGGTGGCGGTGGAGGAGGAGGAGGAGGAGGAGGAGGCGGCGGAGGAAAACGCCGATGGAAAGTTTTAGTGATTGGAGTATTGGTTCTTGTAATCCTCTCTATGCTTGTTCCTCTTGCTTTCTTGCTCGGCCTTCACAACGGCTTTCACTCTCCTGGTAATTTTCCAACACTCGCTTCTTTGATTCGATCTCTCTCTCTCTCTCTCTCTGTTTCAGATCTATTATCCTCATATCACTTTTATTTTTGTTTCTTCAGGATTCGTCACTGTCCAACCGTCTTCTCCTGTAAGCAGTTTGCGTTTCTTTCTTTTATGTGTGTTTGGATTTTGTTTTCGTTTGTTTGTGTCTAACGCTCTTTATTTTGGAATCAGTTCGAGAGCTTAAGCAGAATCAATGCTACTAAACATTCCCAGGTATTCTCACTCTCGTTTCTTATCTAATTCCAAATCGGTTTACTGTTTATTTGATCTTCATTTCTCGGTTTTTGCAGAGAGATCTATCTGACCGAGTCGATGAGGTTCTCCATAAAATCAATCCAGTGCTTCCCAAGGTTGGTCCTCCACTTACCATGTAGATTTAAAGCATCGGCTTGTTCCATGAATTTTATCTCTTCCCGTAGCCGTAGAATTGAAACTCTATAGTGGTTGGAAATCTTCATTATCTGGCGAAATTGACACACGCAATTTCAGATCTGGCCTATGTATGTTTAATTTTCCCGTCTTGTAGTTCCAGTGATGTGATGTATATGTATAGGATTTGTAGCTTGTTCTTACTGAAAAGCATGGGTATCAGGTTGGACACAGTACTCCTAATATTAGGAAGAAAAAATTTGATTCCTTCTGGAAAAACTATGCAAGATGTCCCATAAGTAGCCAGTGAATCTGAAAACTTTTCTAGCCCGACAGATTAACGTGAGGTTAAGAGGCTGTTGTTAATCACTTGTTTCTTGTTACTTGAGGGGTAGAAAAATTTAGATGAATGAGTGTTTTTTTTTTTTTTTTTTTTTTTTGAATGTGAGTGGAAAGTTGAAATGCATCCATGAATTATGTTGTTTCATGTATCTCAACTTGTACTGGGCGAGGAAAAGAATTGGTTCCTTGGGTTGAGATGGTTAAAGTGTTCGTAACAATTTTTTTTTACTAACCTTTTTTTGTTTTCTTGTTTCACATGCTAGAAAAGCGACATAAACGTGGGTTCCAGAGATATGAATGGGACAAGCCTCAGTGATTCTAAAAAAAGAGGTCTACTTTACAAGTCCCACTTTCTTTAAATTCCTCTCCAGTATCTTATTTTGATTCTGATCCGAAACTTTACGTATCGTCCCTCAATTAACCTGCAGGAGTACCAGTGTCCCCAGCTGTTGTTGTTGCCAACCGAAGCCCTGCAAATGTACAACTGGATTACGTGGTTTCTGCAGTAGTCATTTTTGTATCTCTCACCAATCGTCTTAAGTTAACCTTATTCTGGTTTATTCCGTGAACAGAAAACAAAAACCGAAGCCTCGTACAAAGGTGCTCAGGGGGCAATAGTAAATGCTGATGAAACTCAGAGAACTTGTCAATTGAAATATGGGAGCTACTGCCTCTGGAGGGAGGAAAATAAGGAACCCTTGAAAGATGCTAAGGTGAAGCACATGAAGGACCTCCTATTTGTGGCTCGGGCCTACTATCCAAGTATTGCTAAAATGCCTTCTCAAAGCAAGTTGACTCGGGATATGAAACAGAATATCCAAGAGTTTGAGCGTATTCTTAGTGAAAGTTCAGCAGACGCTGACCTTCCACCGCAGTAAGTTCTTTACCAGTTTGGTTTTAAACATGTTTGTACTGATAGTTAGTTCCTTAGAGTTGGATCCTAGTCACATGAATCTCTCCTTGTTTGTAGTTAACCTTGTCTGGGCGTCCTGATTTCTAGTAGCTTACTTGCTTCAAGACATTTTAATGTTATAGAAAATCTTAATCATAACATTCTCTCTTCATTTATTCAGTGTGCAGCACACACACAGAAAGACTTCTATTTTGAAGCCTTATGTGCCAATATCTTAAACCAACATAAGAATCAATACATTAATGTACTAGATGATAAGAGAGGATGTTTTTCTTTTTGAGGCGAAGGTTTTATGCATAGAATTATCGGCCAATTTTTTTCGTACTTATTGTTCATCTTTTTCCATTGATCTGTCAGGGTTGATAAAAAGTTTCAGAAGATGGAAGCTGTAATTTCGAAGGCAAAGTCTTTTCCAGTCGACTGTAACAATGTTGACAAGAAATTGAGACAGATCCTGGATATGACTGAGGATGAAGCTAGTTTCCACATGAAACAGAGTGTGTTCCTCTACCAGCTTGCAGTACAGACAATGCCTAAGAGTCTTCATTGCTTGTCAATGAGACTAACTGTGGAATATTTCAAGTCAGCTTCAGTTGATATTGAGGATAGTGAGAAATTTTCAGATCCCTCATTGCTTCACTTTGTTATCATCTCCGACAATATACTTGCATCTTCCGTTGTGATCAACTCGACGGTTTTACACGCAAGAGTATGTATTAAATACAGTTTCCTTTACTTTGGGATTTTTTTTTTCTTGCAGTCATAGGACCCTTATATCTAATTCTTCGTTGGTTGTTGATGTTTCAGGAAAGTAAAAACTTTGTCTTCCATGTACTGACGGACGAGCAGAATTACTTTGCGATGAAACAATGGTTTATCAGGAATCCCTGCAAACAAGCAGCTATCCAAGTATTGAACATTGAAAAACTCGAGCTGGACAATTCTGATATGAAATTGTCTTTGCCTGCGGAGTTCCGTGTCTCCTTCACCGGTGGTGACAATTTGGCGTCACAGGGAAATAGAACACACTACTTATCCCTTTTCTCTCAATCTCACTATCTTCTTCCAAAAATATTTGACAAGTTGGAAAAGGTTGTGATTCTGGATCATGACGTCGTAGTCCAGCGGGACTTATCTCCCCTTTGGGAGCTTGATATGGATGGAAAAGTGAATGGCGCAGTGAAGTCGTGTTCTGTGAGATTGGGTCAGCTAAAGAGTCTCAAGAGAGGAGGTTTGGATAGTAATGCTTGTCTCTGGATGTCTGGATTAAATGTCATTGATCTTGCTAGATGGAGGGAATTGGGAGTTTCAGAAACCTACCAGAAATTTTACAAGCAGGTCAGCTTTCTTGATAAACCTAAAAAAAAAAAAGAGAAATTATTAGGTGATATTGTATGCTTATGAGCGATGACTTTCTTTTCCTTGTGCAGCAGATGAGTGGTGGAGATGAGTCGAGAGAAGCAATTGCATTGCAAGCAAGTTTGCTTACGTTTCAAGACAAAGTTTATGCTCTTGACGACAAATGGGCTCTATCGGGGCTTGGTTATGACTACTATATCAATGCCCACACGATAAAAAACGCAGCCACCTTGCACTACAATGGGAACATGAAGCCATGGCTAGAGCTGGGAATCCCACAGTACAAAAACTATTGGAGAAAGCATCTGAATCGGGAAGATCGATTCTTGAGTGACTGTAACGTGAATCCTTGATGAGAGAAAGTAAAAGAAACGACACGGGCCAATGCTTTAGAAACAGGTCACACGCAAAGACGAGATTTAGAGTGGAAGGTTAAGCGACATCTCATTTTTTGGGGGTAAATAAACCCGAATGCATTGCAGGAGAAAATGCTGAAGGGGGAAGAGCACGCAGAAGTGGGTTAAGAGTGATAGCATATTGATTTTTAAGAGACATGATGAAGATGATTGAAAATCAGCTTTAATATGAGATTAAACCAAAAAAAAAGATGTGAAGAAACTTTGATGTTGTATATGATTTTTGGCTAAGAGGTGTGCCGTGCCATTCTTTTCCTCAGCGTTTTTTTCCATTTTGTCATGTGTTTTTTTCTTTATTCGTTTACCTTTGAGTACCAATATAGAAGGGGATAAGAATATTATGTAGTTCTTAATGAAGTAATGAGCCAGTTTACAGGATTTTTTTAAAAATATAGAATTTCAAAATTGTGCAAAGACTCTCAAAGCCAAAACTCAATCCGTCTAGAGAGATCAATCACTGGCAAGAAATATGTGATTGGACTAATCGATTGAAATAAAAGGATTTACTTAAAAAAGCTTCATTCACATAATACCCATTTGATGATGACATACGAGGTAGGATGTAAAATGATCATATGAAACACACTAAAGCTACTACGATGAGGAATAATAAGCTGGTATAAAGTGAGGAATCAGATTTGGTAGGAAGACAAATTAGGTTGTATTTACACAACTGCAATGCATTAAAAAGAGCAAGAGAACATATTCTTGAAAGTGCAGAGCGTAATTTTCAATCCGTTGTTTTTCTAATGGTGAAAGTGGGACGCGTCTTACCTCGCAAAGGTCGTTATCACTTTTTGTGTACATATGACGCAGAAACCGCAATCTTTTTGTTTATAAACAAACGATAGATAACGAAAGGAATATAAAAAAAACAAGAGAGGTCAACGTAAGTGGAACATTCATTATTACAATGGACGTGGAAAAATATCAGAAGGAAAATAATATTAAAAATAATTAATTAAAATAATTAGTGGATTTTTGTTGGGGTGGTTTTTCTTTGCTCTTCCCACCGCTAATCGCTTCTCGGCCACACACTTTCTTCTTAAGCTTAATTATTTATAAAGATGAATGATGATATTGTGGTCCTACTTTCATCATATCATATTAAAACCATGGATTGGTTCAAAACTCGATTTATAACTCTTTTTTATTTCATGTCCGTGTTTGAAACTTTGAAATTGTCTTTTTTTTTTTTTAACTATACATATATATGTATATGAACTTTGCTTTCCACCCATTCTTATCCTCCATTAGATTATGTTTTTCCCTTGGCTCAAAATGTCCATGGTAATAGTTCAAAGCATGATGTTTATAAATATATATTATCTGATGTTGGAAACACTATTGGTCTATCCAGTAACCATGACTGGATTTGGGACATGCGAGAAGTTTGATCCAAAAATTGCTCTTTAAAATTGATATCTAGATTGAAGAATGATAATTTTACGTATTGGCTACCATAGACAGTACGTAGGAAATTAGTAATCATATATTACTTTGGCCTTTGGGTTCAATATGGAGAATACTGCCATAATCCCTGCAGAAATAGTTATTAATATAAAAAGATGGAGAATATTTCATATAGAAACTCCTGTTTTCCATTATAAAAAGATGCACTGGAAATGACGATAGATTATGGCCCGTAGGTTTTCGTTGGCATAGATTCTTTTTTTTTTTCCTTTTCTTTTGAGACAATAATATTCTCTCTTAATAATTAAAAAATTTACACGAAAAATGAAGAGAGAAAATTAGAGAAGTGTTTAACGCCAAAAATGATTTAAAAAAATAGAAAGAAGATAACCAAAAATATTATATTAGTCTAAGAAGTAGATAAATCAGATACATAAAAGAGAGTGTTGATGAATGATAATATTTTCAAAAAATCATATTTCCAGCGTATTTTTGTAGTTTGCCTTGAACTTCGCTTATCAATTTGAGGAATGTTACAATTGCCAACAATATATCTTAATCGTATTATTTTTTTTGTAAATTTCTCTAAAATCTAGAGTTAGTGTGGTTTTCTTTTTCTTTTTCTTTTTTAGCGTAAGATTAACATTAAACATGAGACCCTAAGCTATTTTGTAGGGCCATTATTGGTCAAGATCAGTAATCAAAATAAAAAGGTAATGTATAATATTTTGTTGGAGTTTAGGTGAAATGAAACCGGTGTATATAACGTTTGATTATGTATAAAGGAATCGATTAATTTACATGAATACATAAAAAATAATGACCTAAATTAAAGACTAGATATCTTATAGTAATAGACTGAAAAGGATATCTCTCTCTAGTGGAGAAAACAAGAAGATGAGACCATTCTTTTCATTTGGGCACCACATTCTCTCTCTTTCTACATTTGTATATATAAACACGCAACTACCTCTTCTCATTTCTCCAACAAACAAATATCAACTCATCCTCTCCAACAATAATCATCCAAACCCACAAAGAAAAGAAAGAAACACATAGAAACAGAGAATGACAAAAGTTCACCCAAAGTTCCCAAACACTTGCGAGGAGAGCTTGTGCGATAGTAAAGCAGCCGCCGTTTTGACGGTGTGGAAGAAGTCCCTTCTCTTCAACTGCGATGGATTCACAGTTTACAACTCCAATGGAGATCTTGTCTTTAGGGTCGACAACTACATGAATTCTCCTAAAGACAACTTCGTCCTTATGGACGCTTCCGGCTTACCCCTCCTCTCCATCCGCCGCAAGGTACTTTTCTTTCTCTCTTTGTTTTTCTTTTTTCCGTTTGATAACCTTAGATCCGTAGTCTTAAACTAATTATTACTGTTAATTAAAACATCCACAATGATCAACTATAACATGAATTGGTCTTTTCTGAAACTAATCTTGAATTTATTTGATCAGAAGTTGAGCCTTGGAGATTGCTGGATGGTGTACGATGGTGAAACACAAAGAGATCCATTATTTACGGCAAAGAAAAACGTTAGTATAATGACAAACAAGAGGAGCTTGGCGTCGGTTAGTGCGAAAAAGACGGTATTATACGAGATAGAAGGATCATACAGCCAAAGAAGCTGCAAAATATTGGACGAGAGGAGGAACAAGAAGAAAACAGCGGAGATCAAGAGGAAAGAGGCAATGGTCGGAGGAGTTGCCTTTGGCAAAGATGTGTTTAATCTTATAGTTGAACCGGAGATGGAGCCTCGTGTGGCCATGGCATTGACCATCATCCTCGAACAGATGTTTAGATCTTACTGATTTTTCATTTTCAAGCTTTGTACGTATATATTAGTTCCCCTTTTTGTTATGTAATTTATGCATGTGTTCTTCAAATGTTACACATGAACAGAGACAACTTTTGTTTTTCAGCTTTTGAGTTTCGCCTTGATACTACGTACATAAATGCACAGACAGTCGATTATCGAATTAATTATTGTGGGACGGTTTAACAGAAGGCGGCGGCTGATCAGTCGAATATATTTAATTATTGTCGGTTAGGAAAGTTTGAAGATTGTCGATTATGCACTACGGTTTAGTTTGTTACTTCTTTATTGCAAACGCTTAATAAAAATCGTTACAAAATGGTTCCAAATTGTCAACAGGTTTGCTAAAATGTTTTTTTTTGGTCATCCGAGAATTTCATTGATCATAGGATAATACAGGGAAAAGATACTAAAGCTGGCGGAAAACAAGGATATCCCCAGAAACAGTGCCCACAAGAAGGAAACAACAGCCCACACAGGGGTTCATTGAAACAGCACAAAATGCAAACAAATCTAAACCCGCAACTATCTTGCACTTGAACATCCGAGTTAAAACTGGTAAAAACTTAAGATCAACCACCAAAAGCAAACCGGCAAGAGAGCAAGGAGACGAAAATGTTTAGGTTCTAGTCCTTCACTAAACCCGAAGCATACCAAAATCCACCTTTATCAGAAGGGGGATTCAAACTACTGATACGAAAATCTCTCCACTACTCCAAGAACTGAAGTTGACCAAGGCGCTAACACTCAGCCCCAGAATAAAACGAACACCAAACAAGAGAACCCGAACAAAGAAAACTAACCAAATGAAGTGACAAGTAGAAAGGCAAACCCCGGGACCAACACCCACAACCGGAGCATAAACCTGGTCTCAACGCAACACAACCGGAGTCTAAAACAACCTGGAGCATGGAACCGAAGAAAAAGAAATAAAGCTAAAGAAAGAACGAGTAGCCATCCGCGAAAGCACCTAAACCACTCCACGCAGCTTATATCGAACCGTCACCCCAGGTCCTCGACCTGTATCGAACTGTCACCCCAGGTCCTCGACCTGTATCGAACCATCACCACAGGTCTTCGACCTGTCTATCTGACCCCAGACGCTACTCCGAACCCAGCTCTCCTAACTTCGTCTACGGAAACAAGAGCCTCCAGACTACTCACCTCGAACAAACCAACATCACTCAGCAAATCCTCAATGACGGGCCACTTGAGAAACTCAAAGACCATGAAAAAGGGGACTAATAAAGGCAGAGAAGAACTCTGAACCGAAACAGGGGAGACGAACAACAACACGCGCCATCACGCCTCACCATGTCAAAACCACCATCTCCTTTTTTTTTTTTTGAAAGAATGTTAAATTTATTCAGAAAAAAAAAAAATTGTTTACAGAGAAACCTGCAACTTTTTTGCTTCTGTTCTGCAACATTTTTCCCAACAATTACATAAAATTAAAAGAGAATAAAAACAGTGATAAAGTCTATGATGGACGAGATGCAAACCACACCTCCATACTATTCTCGTATCTAGCATCTCCAATTAGACATACTGAGGAGATCCGGTTCCGTATTTGCTTGTCAAAACCACCATCTCCACCAAAACCAGTCAGAATTTCTCCATAGAAACAAGAATCAAGAAAAGGAGGAAAAGTAAACTAGATAAACAACAAAGAGACCAAACTTCGGTGCTGTGAGAGCTACCGAAGCGGACGAACGAGAATCAGATCTAGATTTGCTTTTTAGAAAGAAGGGAGAGATATTTTAGAGAGAAGAAAAAAGGGATCATCGTGATGTTATGTTTGCTAAAATGTTATGTTTCTAAATTCTATCGTGAATTATGATTAATCAATATCAAAATTAATGTCGAAAATAAATGAGATAGATTCTGCACATATGAGTTACATTCGGGTCTTGCCTATCATCAGTCAACGCTTTGTCTAGTGGATCGAGTCATCGAGACATGACCGATGCACGAATGAGCGAGAGTACCTTTGCACATACAAGGTGAGAAATGTAAATGTGAAAATCGCATAATCATTATTAAATCATGATTGAGGGATACGGACTTGCCGCAAAAAAGAATTTGAATCGCAATTAAACACCGAAAGACACAAAAGTCTTCTTACGTCGAAATAATATTTGACTCAAGTATCACTAAATCATATTTGGTGTAGAAAGATGATCATCTTTTTTTTTTTTTTCTGTGACGGAATGTTTAAATAAAGATTTGACGCCAAAATGGCTGGAAATATAGAATTATAGATAATTACAAATTTTGCATATTAAGTTATTAACTATAGAACTACAGAATTATAAAAATTTGGATTTGGTGCGCAATTACAAGTTTGATACTATAGTGATTAGATGAAAAAATTTAAATAACTAAAAAGGTAAAATTATATAGAAATATAATTAAAAATAAAATGTATAAATTTAAGTTTTGATGTGAATTTTGAATTTGGCATGAAATTACAAGTTTGATAGTATAGTGACTAGATGAAAATTTTAAATTTAAACAATTATAAAAAGGTAAAATATATAATTTTAAACTTTTATGTGAGGTTTGAATTGATTATAGTTTGATAACAGTAAAAATATAAAATTATATAGACCATGTTCGTTTTTTAAATACTGCGACAATAATATACTATTTAAAATATAACGGAAAAGAGAAAACGGAGAAGAAAGAAATTACAGTTTTCCAGTTATTGAAGAGAAAAAAATACAAAAATGACAGTCGCTGTTTAAATTGGCGTATCAGTATTGTCGGATCTCTTTGATATTTTGATCGTTGCATTCTCGTTCTTCAACTAAGAAACCAATTAAAAAAAATGATGAGTAAAATTTAGTTGTTCTATCAAATCACTGTGATTTGGAAATAAATAAGATCATAATTACTATAAATTAATAACTATAAAAATACTATTTGATATAAAGTATACAAATTTAAAATTAGGCGCGAACTTTGAATTTGGCGCGAAATAACGGTTTTCAATTTTGTTAGTATTATAAATAAATATTAAAATTATAAATTTTATTATTAAAATGGTAAATTCTTTTAACTACTATATTAATAACAAAAATATGATATTTTCATAACTATTTTATTAATAATGGAAACACGATATAAAATGATACAAAATTTGAATTTGGCGCAAAACTACAAATTAAGACTTAATGTTAAACCGCGAAAGTATATTCCAAAACAATAAAATTACATCATTTTCTTACCTTAAAATTAAAGTTGAATACCAAAATCACAAAATAAAAAATCGCTACTTGACTTATTTTAGCACTAAAATCATGAAATTACCATTAAAAAAAACTGCACAATCACAAAGAAAACAGAATTTCGAAAGAGCAAAAAAAAAGAAAAAAAAGAAGGTGAAAATACAGTCGTACCTAGTACATGTAGATATTATAATAATACAGAAACAGAAGCAAAGCCGAAGTTAATTGTGTTTCCATATGGTTCCTTTTTTGTCTGAGAGGCCCACAGATTCAGATTGACACTGAAACTTTTGAAAGACACAAAGACATTTGGATTAGCCATTCAAACCTCTGCTTCACCACTTTCTCTCCTTCACTCCTCCTCGTGCCTTCCGCATCTTCCTCCTCCTTCTTCTTCTTCGTATCAGAGTTTCTTCGGGTCCTGAATCTTCCAACTCAAACAAGAAGGAAGCTTGATGATGGAAGGAAGAAGGATCATAGCAAACTCTAGTCCTTGCAGCGGCAGAAGAATTGTCGCCAAAAAGACAACTCGTCCCAATGGATTCATCAACAGCGTTAAGAAGCTTCAGCGCAGAGAAATCTCTTCCCGTATGGATCGCGGTTTCTCCATCAGCACCGCTCAAGAGAGATTCCGCAATATGCGTCTCGTGGTATGTTTTGTATTCTCTCAATTGCGCCTCCAAACCCATTTCAAAGTTGTGCTCTTTTTTCTCAACTTAATCTTGAATCAGGAGGAATATGATACGCACGACCCTAAAGGCCACGGTTCAGTTGCATTACCTTTCTTAATGCAACGAACCAAAGTTATCGAGATTGTCGCTGCGCGGGACATTGTCTTTACTCTTGCTCATTCTGGTGTTTGCGCTTCTTTCAGCAGAGGTTTTGTACTTTTCTGCTTTGTCACTGTGCTTTTGATTGTGACTTATTTTTGTTTTTGACCTTTGAGTTTGGATATTGTGATTGCAGAGACGAATAAAAGATTTTTCTTTTTGACCTTTGAGTTTGAATATTGTGATTGCAGAGACGAACAAAAGGGTTTGCTTTTTAAATGTCACTCCTGATGAAGTCATACGGAGCTTGTTCTACAACAAGAACAATGATTCTCTCATCACTGTCTCTGTTTACGCCTCCGACAGTTTCAGCTCTTTGAAATGCAGATCCACTAGAATCGAGTATGCCTAATTCCTTACACTTGTCTTCTTGTGTCTTCTTCAGATTAGTTCTCAGACTCTAATTTTTGTTGTTGTTGTTGGTGTTGTACTGTTAGATATATTCTGAGGGGTCAACCAGACGCAGGATTTCCCCTTTTTGAGTCTGAGTCCCTGAAGTGGCCCGGTTTTGTAGAGTTTGATGATGTTAACGGGAAGGTGCTGACATATTCTGCACAGGACAGGTAATTTATGGGTCTTCATTACCCGAATTGTTTTGACCTGAAGTGTCTCAACTGAGTCATAGCCTTGCTCTGCAGTGTTTACAAGGTGTTTGATCTGAAAAACTATGCCTTGCTGTATTCGATATCAGACAAAAATGTCCAGGAAATTAAGATCAGGTGAGTTTTTCTACATCTGTATTTCCCTTTCTATGTTTTCTGTTTCCAAACGTTGAAGTGAGTTGCTTTTAACTGTTTTGTGTACTTTGACTAGATACGAAGACTTGTCAAATGTCAACTGAGATATGTGTTACCTCTAACTTGTGCATCTGTTTGTGTTACCTTCATCAGTCCAGGGATAATGCTACTGATTTTCAACAGAGCTACAAGTCATGTTCCCTTGAAGATTCTATCAATCGAAGATGGCACTGTTCTCAAGTCCTTCAATCACTTGCTTCACCGAAACAAGAAAGTTGATTTCATTGAACAATTCAATGAGAAGCTTCTAGTCAAACAAGAGAACGAGAATCTCCAAATACTTGACGTGAGTGGTATTTTCTTCGTTCAAGCTGCTTTATACCTCTGTGTGTTTTTTTGTGTTTCTAATAGAGCTTTTGTTCATGAAAGGTCCGAAACGCTGAGCTGATAGAAGTTAGCAGAACTGAATTCATGACACCATCAGCATTCATATTTTTGTATGAAAACCAGTTGTTTCTAACATTCAGGAACAGAAACGTTTCTGTCTGGAATTTCCGTGGTGAGCTTGTGACATCGTTTGAGGATCATCTTCTTTGGCATCCAGACTGTAACACCAACAATATCTACATAACAAGCGATCAGGATCTGATCATCTCATATTGCAAGGCAGATACTGAAGATCAATGGATGGAAGGAAATGGTAAGCAAACTCAACTCCACCCTTTGAATCAAGAAAACTTACAGAAAATAAAATGTTCAAAGTGGATATGTAAAAATCGTCTGATTTTGTTGTGGTTTTGGTCGATGCAGCGGGTTCGATTAATATAAGCAATATCTTGACTGGGAAATGCTTAGCTAAAATTAAAGCAAGCAATGGCCTTCCAGAGGAAGATGAGTGCAGTAGCAGTTTGGGGAAGTCCAAGCAAAGAAAAACTGCGGTTGCTGAGGCTTTGGAAGACATAACCGCTCTCTTCTTTGACGAGGATCGTAATGAAATATACACCGGAAACAGATATGGCTTTCTCCATGTCTGGTCTAATTGAATCTACTCGTCATTTGTTTGTGTGTAGATTAAATAGCTATGGAGATCTCTCTGTATCTAGGCATTTCTTAAAATTGTGTGTAATGTGATTTGGGAACTTTTTAGTCTTTGAGCAGCAATTGTTGTTGTAAAGTAATGAAGCAGGAACTATTTGGGGGATTCAGCTCCCATCTTATATACACTAAATCACCAATATAATTTGTTTGCTTATGAAAAGTGATCAGAGCATTTGGTTTCATGCCTCTTTTCTGCAATTTCCATCTAATTAGCATTGAGTTAGTTCTGAAATGTTGACTCAATTTTTTTCTTCAGAGTTTCCCACTTTCGCGTGATATATTTGTTCTTACCGAAAATCAAAATTGGCCACTAAAAGTTTTACTCTTGCAGAACACATTGCATTCTCTTCAATTGGACTAACAAGCTTTTTAGTTTGTTTCTGTAAAAGTAGAAATCTCTCAAACACACGATACTGTTGACACTAATGTGGTAACAACTAATATAATGCTAAAATCACCAAGAGGATGAGCAAGCAAACAACTTCCAAACTCCAAGCAGAAGCCTGATCAGTAATACAATATTGCAATTTGCCAGAGGGTGAAGGGAGTTTCAGTCACACGCGTGCAGCTTCAGAATTGAGATTTATCAAGGCTGTCAAAGTAGGGATGGTCGAGAGCTATTTTTGCTGAAATCCTTTCAACTGGATTATATCTCAGCATATTCTGCATTTATTCAAAGGTTCAAACTTTAAGCTCACATTCAAACAAATAAGCATCAAGTAGAAGACCCAACAGAAGGAAACTAGTAAACAAACAGACTTTTAGACTACAGAAGAGAAGCAAGTATGCAAGAGAATCTTAGGCCATTTTTCCAGCACTGCTCATATTTTAGTCTATGCTTTTATGCTGATCACAGGGAAAGATTTAGAAGAGCATACCGTGAGAAGATCAACTCCTTCAGGGGATAGAGATGGAACAGCACGTGACAAGTCTTGCGGCTCCCACTTTGGATACACGTGCCAGTCACGCAGAGTCATTACACCCGGCCATTGCTGCTCAGTGGGTGTTCCTAGCAATCTACAGAGACCAAATAAAACGTGATTAGAGATTAGATTGGCGATACAATCCTAAATCAGTTCACTGGCATCAAAACTATCAATAAAAATGAAATTCGGATTGGTGTAAAGTGAAATCCAAACAAGAAGCAAATACCTGAAGATATGAAGCAATTGCTGAAACTCGGAATCACCAGGGAAAAGAGCTTGCCTCCGAATCATCTCGGCTGCAGGTTTTTGGTGAACAGTAAGAGAACAGCAATGAGGCAACTAGTAAGAAGAAAGACACAATTCAAAGTAAGAACCAGAGACTAACCAAAGATGCATCCAACAGACCAAATGTCAACGGCAGTGGAATAATGAGTAGAGCCAAGAAGAACTTCAGGAGCTCGATACCAGAGAGTAACAATCTCGTGAGTGTAAGACTTGAGAGGGACAGTGAAAGCACGACCAAGACCCAAATCAGCGATCTTCAGGATTCCTTTATCCTTATCCAAAAGAAGGTTCTGCGGTTTAAGATCACGGTGAAGCACACCATGGCTATGGCAATGAGCCACGCCTTTAAGAAGCTGAAACATTAACCTCTGCACAAGGGAAGGTTCAAGTGGCCTAGGATTTGTACCCTTTCTATGCGAATCAATGAACTTCTTGAGATCAGTATCGAGATACTCGAAAACGAGATAAAGGTTGGATTTTTGAGAGTGGGAAACAGGTGGCGATGGAGAAATCGAGTCCTTTGATTGCTGAACGTGTTCGACGCAGAGTAGTCGGACGATGTAGAGTGACTGAGAGAGCATCTGGAGAAGAGAAATCTCACGAAGAGCGGTTGGTGGAATGCCTTCTTCGTCCATTTCAAGCCTCGTCTTCTTCAAAGCAACAAGCTTTCCAGTGATTTTCTCCATCGCCTTGTACACTTTCCCATACGTTCCTTCACCAACTTTCTCAAGCTTCTCGTACTTCTCCATTTGTGTGGGATTTTACAAATGAAAATGAGTTTTTTTTTGGTCTTGTGTGTTTTGAGTTGTGTCTTTTTGTATAAACCCTAAGTCCCTTTTCGATTAGATCTGACAAGAGTCTCTTCACTTTTAACGTTAACGTTGTCTTAGCCGGGACAGTACCACGTGGCATCTCGTTTTCCCGCTCCTTTGGCCTTTGAACTCTTCGCAGGTTGTTCCTTTTTTACTAGCTTTCATTTGGTCACATTATTAATTTTAGTTGCCTGTTTTGTTACAGATCGAATCCAGTTACATGTTTCACAGTTTTGGTTACGAAATGACATTAATAAGATGAAACCATATTTTTATGTGTGGAGAAGTTTAATAATTTTGGAGCTTAGTATATGTGTGATGGGTGATACTAGGTTCATTTCAGTCCAATGTCTGATTCTACCATAAATAGCTTGGATATTCTTCATAGCAGAGACTGGCATAGAGGCAGAAAGAGGAAATCAAGAGTTAGTATGCACGTTATCGCACGTTTCCTAACATACCATCGTTTTGATTTGTTTTAGCATATGGAAATTCCAAAGTTCCGAATGCCTCAATAGCATTAATCAATGGTGGAAGACTTGATCTTTGAGTTTGTACGAGATCCAAGTCACAGGAGAATGTCTATAAAAAAAATAATGATTCCATGATTCAATTCTAATCAACACACAATCATATATCAAAACTAGTAGAGTTGATTCACACAAAAAAAAAAAACAACTCTACTAGTAGTTGATAATAAGAGGATTGATCTATGTTTTTTAAGTTTCATCTCAATTTTGACAATTTTAGTTATATCATTTTATATTTATTTTATTTATGCGTTTGACCCTCGAACATATGCAAACAAATTGTGGTCTTTACAAAACATTTTAGTTGTGGAAGAACTACATTGTAATTTCCATTAACGCTCACCAGAAGCCGATGGACACGCAGCCACCCAATTCGACGATCTGGCTACTAACACAGTTCATATAACAATGATTCAAGATTTATATACCTTACATATATATACAAGATTTCTATACCGTATACGTATGTATATACCTTCGATCTTTAAGGTTATACAAACTTATAACACCTTTCCTATCTTATACTATAAAACGCATAATCTTTTAGCAGTAATGCAAGCTCAATAAAACCTTCGAACAACTTCCCAAAGCCTTTTAATTTAGAAAAAAAAAAACTTCCCGAAACCTCTTGATGTTTAGTAAAGTTTCTTATAACACTAAACATAACGTCTTAATCACTTTTCAACAATAATCCAAGAGTTTAGGTGGCTAGTTTAAAAAACATATGGTCGGATATGGTTATGAGATTTCATATTTCTTTGACTTAAGTCTCTGTTGGGGGTTTTGTTTCTTTTTTGCTAACTTAACTTTATAAAAATTCTCTAAAAACATCACATCAAGATCTCTGAAATTCAATGTTCGTTCCCTTTTGTTTTTGCCTTTTTCATGATCATTTTTTTTATCCAACTTGGAATATTTAACTAATTTTACTTTATTTATTTAAGTTTCTTAACTATTAATAAACTCATTATATTTATAATTATATGTATATAAAATGTATATGGAAAACGAGAAATCCTATAACAAGTTTTTTTTTGTCAATATACCTATTAAAATATTTACAAATATGAGTTCTTATAAAATTGTTGGTAGATTATTGATAATGTAAATATATATTTATTCTCTTTCACCATGGATTTAATCTCATGTAATATAAAATATTATTATTTTAATTTTAAAGTAAAATTTTCAAAAACTAATTAAGAATACAAAAGAAAATTATTAAAGACTAAAAACATGAATATTAGAAAGAAATAGTACATACAAATGTTAATGTAATTTTGCTTAGTATGAGATGAAACTAGTTATCAAAACTCATCATCCTTACATTGTCGAACACATTTTCTTAGGGAAAATGACAAAAAAAAGCTCCTGATCTTCTGAAAACTGTTCAATTTAATACTCCATTTGTCACATGCATCGTTTTATTTACTTTAGTAGCTAGCAAACAAAGATGCTGGTAACAAAAACAATTATATAGATCCCAAGTTATGATAATTAACTTTGACCGTTACAGTTTGCAGATGCCATTAACTTGGTCTACATGTTGATGTCATATATCTACTAAATTAAATAGTTATATAAAATTGTCAATAAATCTATTTTTTATGAATAATATCCAAATAAAACCCAATTTACTAGAATATGTTTGATTTTCTATGAATCAAATACGCAATGCTGTCTCTATATATGTATTATTGTTTTTCCATATTTAGGGCAAGACTTGTAACTTACGAGATATATAAGATTTTGTTTCAACATTTAAAATACAACAAAATATCACAGGATTGGTAGAAAAATATGACGAAATAAAACATATAAACATTAAATAAATACTAGGAGTTGTTATGATATTTAACTTATCAAATTTAGCATCAAACTTTTTGACCATGAAATCTGTAGCAGTCAAAAGAAAGGATAATTTAACATCATTGACAACATTAATATAATAGCAAAAAAGTGCCATTTAATATGTAACTTGGAAGACTCATTGAACATATAGAGAGCAGACCCACTCTCATACAAGTACAACCACCCTACAGGAAAAAAAAAACTTGGACAAATTGCTGAACACATTTATCAACAGTTATTGTTAATTAATTAGAAAAGGAAGATATACGTATATGTCCAGCCCAAAAGACAGCTCCGATGAGCGATTGCATGAGTGACACGTGTTCACTTTTAGCGGCGTTCAAAGATACGATCTACGTAGTCACGCACACAGATAAAAGTTCCACCGTAGTCCTTTTTAATCATATACTTTATTTATAATCATCAAACGGTGACGGTTGAAAATCACAAAATCACTTTAAATTTTTTTTCAACCTTTGTAACAGAGAGATCCACGCTGTCGCCTAAAAACTTTTCATTTTTATCCAATTTTGTTGATTTTATATTTTTCCCAAAAATAAAAAAATAGAGAAAAAAAGGAAGAAAACAAAGAAAATAAAAATAAAAAAAAGTCAGGCGTCTTTCTGCAGAATTCACATTTGGTGTCTGCTGGGTTTTTGTTTTTCTCTCTCTCTTTCTTTCTCTCTCTTTTTTTTTTCCTGTTTCGTTGTAGCTCTCTCTTGTATTGTACACGCTTCTAGAGGAAGAAGAAGAAGAAGAAGATAATTGAGCACAAAAACTCATGTCTGGTTTATACAACAACAACTCTTACTTCTCTCCTGCTCGAGCTGCTTCTCCTCAGATTAGAAGCACTCCTGAGATCGACAGGTAGGTTCGAAAAGACACTCCTTTTCTTTGATTTTATAGGGGAAGATAAGATACCGATCTGTTTGTTTTTGGCTTTCTTGCTCGAACAGCTCTCAGTACTTGACGGAGCTTCTCGCCGAACATCAAAAGCTTACACCTTTTATGCAAGTCTTACCGATATGCAGCCGCCTATTGAATCAAGGTTTGTCCTTTTTCTGTTCCTTCTCAGTCTTTTGACTCGGATCTAAGTATGTTCACCTCTTTTCTTCTTTTCCACCAGATTGGAATGAGTTTAAGTCACAGATTACTTTCTTACTGATTTTCTTACATTTTGTTCAAATCAGTTGTATTCAATTAGTTAAGACAGTGAGATCAAGTTGAATGGACAGATCATTGTTTGGTCTGTGGAGTCAAATCAGTTATTCCCATCAGTGGTTGTAGTCTCTCATTTGATTTGTTTCTTAAGTTGGTCTTATTAAAAGATAAATCAATCAATATGTCTCAACATTACTTACTTTACTACTAGCCTTAGTGTCTTCAGTTGCCCTTGCCTTGTTTCTGTTCATTTAAACCTTTCTTGGTGTGCAGAGATGTTCAGGGTCTCTGGAATGATGTCTAACCAAGGATTTGGCGATTTTGATAGACTCCGACACAGAAGTCCCAGTCCTATGGCTTCTTCTAATCTTATGTCTAATGTGTCTAATACCGGGTTAGGTGGCTGGAATGGCCTTTCTCAGGAGGTATTATCATCTATCTTTAATGTTAACCATAGGACTGGTTTCTTCAGTTATACAGTGTTTTAGTTGTTGATCTGTTTTAAGCTCTGTCATTATGTTATCTCAAGTTGCAGCTTTCATTCATAGTCTCGTAGTTTAAGCCTGAGTACGAAGAATCATTTACTCTAGCTTCTGTTTTTCGCAATGCTTCACGGAGCTTGTCTTAAATGTGTTTACGCTGGTCGATTTTACTTGTGCTTCTGTTAATCATTATGAGATAAGCCTAAAACACTCACTGTCTTACAGAGACTTAGTGGAACACCTGGAATGACAATGGATTGGCAAGGTGCACCTGGAAGCCCCAGCTCTTACACCGTGAAAAGGATTTTGCGTCTGGAGATTCCAGTAGATAGCTATCCTAATGTGAGTACTCAGGTTTTCTAGTTACTCTTTGTCTTTGATCATCATTTACTCCATATGCAAAGGAATTGGTGGTGATATTTCTATTTTTACATGCTGTTTTCCTCTGTTTTATCAGTTCAATTTTGTTGGACGACTTCTTGGTCCTAGAGGCAACTCATTAAAACGTGTTGAAGCTACCACGGGTTGCCGTGTGTTCATCAGAGGGAAAGGTTCAATCAAGGATCCCGAAAAGGTGAGATCCATGATATATTTGGGACTCCAACCGGTTGGCTCCAAACTGGTGTTCTGGCAATTAAAAGAAGTATTGAATAACGTGTCATGTATTTCCGATGAGAATTTTATTGATATCACTGTGTTGTTTTTTGTTTGCTTTTTTTGATGATAAAATGTAGGAAGATAAGCTCAGGGGAAGACCGGGATATGAACACCTGAATGAGCAGCTTCACATCCTAATAGAAGCAGATCTTCCAGCCAGTATCGTGGAGATACGTCTGCGACAAGCTCAAGAAATTATAGAAGAGCTACTAAAGCCTGTGGTAACACACATTTTTCCTCCACCATATTCAATATGTTCTTCTATTATTTGTTTTGGTACCAGTAGTACAACTGTACAAGGCATTAAGAGAGTAGTCTCATCTTCCTTGGGGGGTATTAATTGGAAAGGCCACGTTTTTCTTTTAGGTTCTTCCTTAGTTGTTTTGCTCCATTGAGAATCTCTACTTACTACCTGTAGGGCCACTTGTTTTTTGTCACAACGTTTATATTTCAGTACCCACACTTTGTAGTTTGCGGTTAGTATTCAATTGTGCAGACATATGTGACCACAACACCAGTCAATGCAGCAATTGGTAGTAATCGCAAACGCCAAAAATAAACAACCTTTTTTCCAAATACTTCATTGTCTTGTCCTTGATTTTTATACTTAGTTATCAACCGCAAGCGTAATATGTAAAACAGGATTCCAGTAATATAACATTTTTAACGTGCATTTTTTTCTTTGGTTACAATGAAGGATGAGTCGCAAGATTTCATAAAGAGACAGCAGCTGAGGGAACTCGCGTTGCTAAACTCGAACAACCTGAGGGAAGAGAGTCCAGGACCAAGCGGCGGTGGAAGCGTTTCGCCTTTCAATTCAAGTGGTAAACGCCCCAAAACAGGATGCTAAGGAGCGTTTTGTTGTCTCAGTCAGGAGCGTCTTAATGGGTTCTTCTTCAACCAAAAGTACGTCTGCATACACAAACACTCATGTGTATATCTGGTATGGCCTGTAGTGGCTACAATGGTGGTGGTCAGTCAAAGGCCTTCTTCTGGTCTCTCTCCGGTGAGCGACCCTGTGGCTTTCCTTCTTTGTTTATTTATTTTTGTTTTAATCGTCTTTATGAGACGACATCAGAGATTCATTACACATTATTAAAAAAGATTCAGAAAAAAGAGACATAAGGAGAAAAAAGAGGTTGAGATATATAATATATATGTAGGGAAAAAAGATGTGGCTGGGGAGGGTAAAGGGCGTGGATTGAAATTCTTATTGTAAAAACAAAACAAAAACCAAAAAAAAAAAAAAAAACACATTTATTGGATTGATTCTTATCGTTTAATTTTGGAAACTTTAATGTAAAAGTTTGGTTATTTCTTTTAATTTATCTTACAAACATTATATTCATATTTTTCTGTCCAACTGTATTCATAGTCTGATTTGTAAAAGAACTATTGTGGACCACAAGGTTCATCTGAGTTTCTATTGACAGAACCTGGAATGATGGGTACCGCAAGCAGGATCATACTTTGCTGTTCTACAACGTTCTATAAATTGAAACGAGCTAGTCTTATCTTATCTGTAGTATGAGCAAGGTGGTTTTACTGTGATTCCAGTGCGAGGAGAACACAACCGGTGAATTACTTGATTGAAATCGAAAAAATATACTGTTTTTACGATTGACGGAAGAACAAACCGGATCGACATATGACAAGTTGAGACGTACCCTTGTGTATATATTGTCCTGTTGTACATGTAAATGATTGGTTGAAAATGGATATAGTAAAATTCTTAGGGAACGAAGTACATAGGGTTAGGAATCTTGAATGTGCGATTCCCTGAATATTCTCCTTGTAAGTCACTCCATTGGTCACCTACATTGCCCCAGATCCTGTAACCTTCTTCCATCATTTGCTTTCTTATTGTTGTTTTGTATGTTGTTGCGCTTTGTTTTTTATTCTCTGCCGTCCTGAAAATAGAATATTTGTCCACATTACGAAAGACCTACTTTATTCCTTTTTATTTTATTTGTGTTAATTGTTTCCAAATGTGACTTTACCTTTATAAAATCTTTAAATAAGTAAGCTGGATAATTGGATCTTTTTATATACTTTTATTTGTATTTTTGTTGGGAAGGAAAAAATTCTTTAAATAAGTAAAGCTTTACCTCATAATCAACCTTTCATAACCGGTGAAGCCTTGATTATGCAAATTTTCTTCTGTAGCCTGGCGAAGGGTCTCTTCATCTCTGCCGGTTACTAGGAAAACTTTGAAGCCTGTTTCTATCAGACTATTATACAATTCAAGAACAGGTTGTATCGCTGGAGATCCTCCTTTCATCGCCCACGTTCTAAATCCGGTTGGATCATAAGGATCGCATCTACATATTAACAAAGAGAGCATACCGTTAATTAGCCACATTTTTTCTAATTTTTAATATTCAATAAAAACAAAGAAAAAGCAAGTGTTACCCGTATCTCTTTAGCCGATAGTAAAAGACGTTTGAGAAGCAAGTATCATCAACATCCAAGATCCATGCATCCATGCCATCACCAGGAAGGACTATCTCATTGAGATAAGTCCTAATTTGTTCCACAATCAATTGGACGTCTCTGTCATATTGACCAGCGAGCATGTATACCTCAACGTAACGCATGCATTGCTGAGGAACGATGCGCCAAGCACGTACATTGTTGGTTTCTATTGCTAGTCTCCAGCTTAAGCAATAGCTAGCAGGATTGTTTCCATCCATCGGAATCCATGGACTTGCGCTGGTTGCCACTGAGGAGATTGTTAGAAAGATGAGAAGCAAGGTCACTCTCTTATATATCTCCATTGTTCTTGATTCTTCTGCTTTCATTGGTGAAAAGAAAACCAGTGGAAAATATAATTAGAGCGAGGACTTTCTTTTGACACAAGAGGAGAACGATCGAGAACCCGCGAGAGCTTGTTTGTATCGAGATTGATGGTAAAACAAGAAAACTAATAACAGGAGAAAGTTGTACGATACTTGATAAGTGAAGAAGAGTAATAATACCTGTGATGTGGTGGTGGATCAGCTTAATTTAGTATTGTAGACTTGTAGTCGTGTGAAGAGATGTTAGTTAAAGAGCGGTATTTAAAGAGCTTTGGTTCGGTAGAAGATACTGGCTTCATCCACTAAATCTCACCTTTTTTCTTGAAAACCAACTTATGAGGTATGCAAACGTAATATTATATTAATTCTGGAAATGGGTCAAAACCAGCGAGCGCACAAATTCACTAACACATCCATATATGCGCCACTATTTATATTCTAACACTTTCACATATATACCATGCATCTCGTCCTCCACTATATATTACTAATAATAATACATCATTCGCATTTTACTAAGTGGTATGATATCTTTTAGTTAATATATTTCACTAGGTGGAGGAGCTCACTAGTCTTTACAGATATAATATGATAAACCTACTTAAAGCACTTTCCCTGCATGGTCAATTATACCAAAGTTTTAGGGTTTCATTTTTTTTCATTTGAGGTTTTCTTGAGATAAGCCCTATTGTATTTTTTAATGGTCATTTGGTTTGGGTTCAACTAATTTAATTCCGTGTTTTCTAGTTGTAACTTGTAAGTCTCTCAATTCATGTAAATTAATTGTAGACAAAAAAAAATCGTATAGTTTCTTAGCTAGGGCCTATTAAGAAGGTCTTACAGGTAATTATCAAGACATTAATAAGGATTGGGCACACATTTGTCAAACCAACAAAAAATAAAGGACCGACTACATAATGGATTGGATGCTGACAAGGATCGAATTGTTATTAATTTTTGTCAACATAAAAGTGGATGACACGCAAGTACTAGTCTAATGGAAAATGTAAAGGACAACAATAATGGAGCTAAGAGTTGTCAACACTACTAAATTGACAAATCCGTTAAGAGTTGTTGCTTCGATCATAAATAAATTTAAAAGGAATAATAGGCAGTGAGCTCATCTCATTAACGCTCCTTTTGATATCTTCTCATGTCCTTCTTTCCCGTTGAATTCTCATAGATTTGAATGCCACTCGCAACACCACCTTTATCTATCCCTTTACAATTCTTTAATTAATTGTTCATTTGTTTGAGAGATGCTCCCACTTTGAACAATAAAACGTAATTAAAACACCACTTATATGCATTTCTTTTTTCTTTTTTCTTTTTCACGAAGAGTATAACATCTCACTCAAAGTTTTGAAAGCAAATTAGACATCATATATAGACTCCTAGATTACCGTCTCTTGATTACTTTATGTTTGAGATAGATTGTTCAGATCTAATCAAGATGACCTCAAAACCAACATAGTGGCTCTCTTTTTCTACGTAGCTCAACTAGTTATGTGTTTTTAGGAAGTAGGAAGTAGTTTCGTCTACTATAGTTATTTTGTTCTTCGCTCTTTAAATAGAAAAAATTGATTGTTTGGCTCGGTGTGGTGCAAAACAAATAGGAGACTATGTGTTGTTTTGTAAGCCAAGTTCCTCATGTTTGGGTTAATCACCGGTCTTTAATATAATTTCATTAATGTTGATAAAAAAAAAGAAGTCAGTTATGCAATAAAAAGGGACTCGATTTAAGATGCGGAACTTAAAATAGCTCTTATAGTTAAGTCATATCTAAAAAGAAAAAAAGAGATCTTATCAAATATCAAAAAAAGAGTAAGAGTTCACATCATTTCATTGTAGGTTTTATGATAGAAGATAGGAAATACCCTACTACACTACAACACTACAACACTACAAATCTTCTACGTTTTACTTTTAAAATTACCATATATTTTCTTAAAAGTACCTTTAGTTTCACACACACAAAAAACGTGACCAAAAAAGAATCAACATCCCTTATTTACTCACTAACCACCATCGAGACATCAAAATCGATCCCGATACGTACCTCCATCTCTCGCACCGGTCTGCAT
The DNA here is from genome assembly GCA_900406495.1 of Sisymbrium altissimum. NCBI lineage: Eukaryota > Viridiplantae > Streptophyta > Magnoliopsida > Brassicales > Brassicaceae > Sisymbrium > Sisymbrium altissimum. Next base: position 38,374 of record OVBI01000296.1, on the reverse strand, counting down.
GTCTTTCATCACCTATTGTTGTGTTTAATGTATTTTTTGATTTTCTATTTGTGCAACAGTTTGTGTCTAAAATGCATACATTATGCATATATCACATCTTGCTACTGTGAGTTGGAATTTACGAAGGTTTTCACATATTTTGGTTTAAGATCATTGAGTTTAATGTTTCCATGATTCATGCGTTGCTCAGATGGCTGAAGGCTTATGTTTTACTCTTCTGTTTTATTTTTGAATGCTGAGAAAGAAAAACAAAAACTGGAAAACAAAACAACAACGTACAACATGATGCACTACTCATCAGTCGTCATCATCATCATCATCATTATCCTACCAAAAAATTACAAATAAAACATTCGTCTCCTGTTAAGTGTTTTGCAAAAAGCTAATCAATGATCTTCACTGAGTGTGTGTAATTAAAAAAAAAAAGAGAGGAGAGATACACAACTGATGCATCTTCTCTGCCTCCAAATTTGTTGTTTGGGTTTTACAAAAACTATTTCTTTTCCGCCAAATCTGCACCACTCACGTATCTTGCTACAAACGAGACGAGCCTGAACGGAGCACCGATCAGTGGAGCGTCCACCAGAGGTACACCAGCACTTATTTCGTCCTCTCCAGCTACTACAACCTGTGATTCCACGTCTATCTCGCCATTCGGGTTCAGAGAAACCGGTACTCTTTCGTCTGTTTCCCCTTCTGACAAGTTCTTCTCTACCAATGTCGTATCCATGTCCCTAGAGTTCTCGGTTCTAATCAACTCGTCGTGTATGGGTATTTCTTCTAAGGATTCAGACTTCTGTACATCAATCGCTAGGCTCTCAGGGGATGAAGGAGAAGCACGTTGCGATTGGTTTAGTTTAATACACAACTCGTTCACCTGACATTGTAGTAATAATAATAACCAGTGAGATTTTCAATCACCCAACAAGGTAAGTAGGTAACTCAGTAAAATCTATATCAGTACACCTCACCTTCTCAACAAGTTCCGCATTTTCAGTGATAAGCTTTTCAACTAGAGTACAAGCAGCTTCAATCTGTGAGTTTAATTCTTCCTCAGAAGCACCCTACATCAACCGATAGAAACCGTTTCATGCGTTTCTGAGAACTTCATTGGATAGGATTTTATAGTCTGACATTGATGTTTTATAATTAAGAATCTTGCATATTCGAAGTATTCAAAGCCTAACCTTAGCATTACTCTCATGGTTTTCACGCTGGACTTGAAGATTGGATACAGTTTCAACAAGACTCTGGTTTTGCTCCTGAAGATTTTTCCTAGATTCTTCCGACTCCATTACCTGCCAAACTTTGTTTTAATCTTCATATCAGACTAAATCTATGCTGTATTATGCTTAACGCAGCTTCCTGTTCTACACGAGCAAAGGGCTAAACTTTCACTTAGGATGCTACAGTGACATACTGACATGTTCAGATGCAATTCAATTGTCTATTCCTGGAAATCAGAAAATCACATAATGTCCAAAATAAAAGATGAAACGCATACCAGTGCTTGGAGTCTTGCAATTTCATTGTTCAGGCTCGAAATCATTTCTCTGGATGATTTCTGCAGGATTGAATGTCTATGATGAGTAAACCATGGCCATCTTATTCTAACTCTTAAGACACTTAACCAAAAATGGGTATCAAGCTTTCTAATGTACGATATAGTTACCTCTACAGCCACCGAGGATTCTTCATCATGTTGAAGTTGTTGAACTTTCTTTTCTAGACTTGCCTGATTGACATCATGCAATTTTGACAGAGCTTATGCGACGAGAATGCATTATAACAGAATAAAATGCAACTACTATCACCCAATGAATGGAAACATACCTCTTTCTGAGAGAAGGTAGATCTTTCGTCTAGCAATTCTCTGATTTTGACTTCTGTACTAGACTGGCAAATTTATATTAAATGTCAGAACTTCACATAACATGTTCCTTCATATGGAAGGTAATGTGACATCTAATAGCAATCAGATATCTCTTGACAACATGACTTTCTTTCACGTTGACAATATCAAATTTCCTAATCTATCAACTTATGAGAGTGGCAATATTTGTCCCCCTTAAGAGATAATCAGGAAGCAAACCAAGTGTTAAGAGATAAAACTAACTCGCATATGATCGCATAAAGGAGAAACTATAGGTGCTAAAAGACCGTTCCCAGAGTTGAAGATGTCTCACCATTTCACGGACAAGCACGTCGTTCTTTGTTTTATACTGAAGAAGTCTTTCCTCCAACTTTTCCTGCATAAACACAATGTTACTTTGACCTTCCACTTGTAGATGATCCAACAAAGAAACAAAGATATGAGTACAGCTGTATGCTATTTTCTTCACTAACCTCATTCTGTTTGAGAGCTTCATTCTCAGTTCTCAAATGCAAGAGCCGTTCTTCTAACAATGCCTGTGAAACACCAAGTTATTTTTACCTTCAGCATGCAGATAATGTATCAAAATAGCAAATCTATGGATACGGATTTATGCAATTTTTTCACTAGCCTCATTTTGTTTGTTAGCTTCATTCTCTGTTCTCATGTGCAAGATCCTTTCTTCTAACAGTGCCTGTAAACCAACATGTTATTTTGACCGTCTGTGCAGATAATGCAGCAAAGTAGCAAAGCTATACATAAAGGCTACATGCTATTTCTTTACTAACCTCACTTTGTATGCGAGCTTCATTTTCTGTTCTCAAATGCACAAGCCTTTCTTCTGATAATGCCTGTGAAACACCACGTTATACTGACCTTTCAGCATGCAGATGAAGCAAGAAAACAGCAAAGTACGAAAAAGGCTTTACTGTATTCTTCACTAACCTCTTTCTGTATGTGAGTTTCATTCTCACTTTCCAAGCGTCTAACAGTTTCTTCCAAAACAGCCTATTAAGACATGGAAATACATAATTCACTGAGACAAGGCGTTTCTTTTACAAAACCAACAAAAAGTAAATGCTTGATAAGAGAATGATCACCTCTTTCTGAAGATAAGATCCATTTTCGTCACGTAACTGCTTAATTGTTTCTTCCAGAAACGCCTACAAAAGCATTACAAACTAGTTTTGGGATTCAAGTGAAGAGATGGAAAAACAAGAGAGTCCTCATGGTAACAAGGAGGAAAATTGTCGAATTAGAGATAAATGTAAAACTTGACTCGTATCGCCTCTATCTGCATACAACAGAGTGGTAGTTGATATTTTTAGTCTACATTAACCTGTCAAAAACGACAGTGATCTACTCTGCCAGTCAGAGAGATGAGACCAACGAAACCCAGTGACGTAAAGATGGCAAATACTTACTTACATATACCGCATAACCAAAATTATACATACAAGACACATTAATATATCTCACCTCATTGGTCGGAGACTTGTTCTCAACACCAGACTCATCTGCCTGCTTGAAATAAAGAGATTTAAAAGTATCAGACCATGAGACTCATGCACTATCCCATCCTATTTGGTCTACCATCTCTATACAAACCACATTACAATTTACAAGTAGACACATCGACTGCTCAATAAGCAAACATCCAAACTGCCACGAGTCCATTCAAGAGATGAAAAAAATTGCATCCAATCAACCATACAATGTGACATAAAATGTCAGCTTTGACATATATATCCCAATATCGTATCGATACCAATCAAATCAAAGAACAGATAACATTCAGAAAATATTCAACGGAAATAGAGAACGCAATACCATAAAGCGCTGTTCCATCGATCTAAGAGTATTGTGAACTTACGTTTTCAACGACATTGACGATCTGTTGACATGGTTGTAACTCATTGGCATCAGGGACTTCGTTAGTTTGAGCAATGTCACCGTTTCCGGTATGATTCCCATCGTCCGAGGTTGCAACTCCGGTAGCTATAGCGTCGCCTGCAGGCTTATTGGTCTGCTTGTTCTTCTTTTTCTTGTTTCTCTTCTTCTTCTTCTCATCATCCATACCTGAATCCAGCTTCCAAACGTAACAGTTAACAGATTGAATTAAAATCGTGACTTTAATCTCACCAAATTAGCAAAATCGCCACAAAGAAACTATATTTACGAAAGTCAGATCTGAATGCTCATAGAGAGGAAAGACTTATGCGTAAAACAAGAGAGAAAGGAATCAAATTGGAGGCGAGAAATGAGAGAAATGCTCACTTTCCGACACAGGGGCTGGTGAAACGAGGGGAGCGAGTGCAATTTCGACACGAAAACTTTGCGATTTTCCGAGGAAAAAGACAAAAGACACAAAAGGGGTCGTTGAATGGGAAAGGAAACTTCTTTTCCAGTCGGACCGGACCGGACTTCTCCGAGTGAACTAATTTATTAAACAAATAGTATTTTAGATATGTAATAATATCCTTAAAGTTTACTACTTTGGATTTCAAAACCAAACTCAAATCAGAAATCAAACTCATCTTCCTTTCCCCCACATAGAGAGTTGAATTCTAAGGCTCTTCTTCTCTACCCATGTGCAATTCCTCCTCACCCTTCTTCCTTTCTCTTCCCGCCTTCGACGCTCGAGTGGTAAGACCCACTTCAGAGAATTGTAGATGGAGACTCAGACGAATTCAGCATTCGATCCTTAATAGCTCCGGGAAGAGTCACTTCTCAATCCATACTTTTTCCTCGTCAAAAGCACGAGCTCGATGTTGCTTTGGCGGGATTGATTCAAAAGACTCAGCCTTTCTCGGGAATTTCAGCTTTAAAGAGAAATCGAGTGACAAGTTCGTCTCTTGCTTGAATTCATCACTACCCAGTGAAGAAGATGTGGTGGATTCTTCTCCTTCGGGTTTCCTGGAAGACGATAGTGCAACATCCTCTCGAGATGGTGATTTGATTCAGCTAGGAGGTGAAAACGATCTGATCAACACTGTCTCGAAAGGATTCAAACAGACGACGATGAGATCGAATCTTGTTGCTAAGCAAGTTATTAGCATACAGTCAGCTCTGAGTTTAGGATTTATCTCTCAGCTCTGGGTTGACACTACTTCTGTAAGTTCTTTGTTGAATTCAATCACATTTCGAATGCAAATATTTATTTTCACAAGCGAGTTTCGAAGTCTGGCTCTTTTACCAAATATTGGAAGCTATGAAGCCTTCTTTTGAGACTGCTTGTTTGCAATGAGAGTTTGATCGATCATTCTGAAATTTGTTTGTGGATATTCAGTGGTTGGTTTTGGTGGTTGATGTTAAACCCAGCTTGCTATCTGGAGAATGTGAGAGATTCCTGCTTAAAGACATTGTTCGGGTACTACATCTGGCTTCTACTACGTTGAATTGGTTTGTTCTGAAAATGTGTTTACATCTTAGTTTATGTCAAGGTCTCTCTGTAGGTGGGTGATGTTGTTCTTGTGGAAGATGAGGCTGTATTGGATACTGAATTCAAAATGGTTGGACTTGAAACATTGGTATAGATCGATTATGTCTCTTTTTGCATTGTCTTGCGAGTCACCCACCTTTAAAGCAAGTTTATAATTTGAGTTCTTACCTTCTGTTTAGGTAGGTTATAGAGTAGTGACATCAGGAGGCCGAAACATCGGAAAGGTGTTTATAATCTTCCTAGGTTTTATTCAGTAATGAGATCTCTCTCTCTCTCTTTGTCAATATCTTTTTTATTATCTGGAAGCACACGGTTGATTTTTCAGGTTCGAGGATACACATTCAACATTAACTCGGGAATAGTTGAATCACTTGAGCTTGATTCGTTCGGAGTCACAATCATACCTTCAAGCCTGGTGAGTAAACGTATCTCAGATACGGTTAATGTGAAATGTCTCAGATACGGTTAATGTGAAATACAAGCACAAGCATCTAATCTCAAGTAGAGAATGATTAACTAACTGTCTGTGACAATGCAGGTGAGTACATACAGATTAGATGTCGAGGACATAATCGAGGTCTTCGAGGACATAGTTATGGTTCACGAAGCTGCAGCTTCTAGAAAACAGAGGTTGACAAAGGTATATGCCTCGTAATGGCATGGCTTGGGAATTTCATGTAATCTTATATGAATGATTGAAGAAATACTTTTAAATACAGGGACTCTGGGATGCTCAGTTTGGTAGTGAATACTCTGATGTTGAAGAGCTTGAAAGTTCATCTGATAGGAGACGGCAAAGGAGAAACAACAATAGATCAAGTCGAAAGAAGAGAGATTTAGACGATGACGAATGGGACATATTTGGCTAGAAGTTAGGGATCCATTGGTATGTCATTCTCTTGACTTTACATCTTCAGTTCACAATGACAATAATGTAAAAAGTTACTGATGTCTGATAATGTAAACAATTTCTTGTTGGAATGAAATCTCGAGTTCACAATGACAATAATGGAACTATGGAAGTCAAAGAGAGAAACAGAGGATATTGTGGAATAGACAAGCTAAAGCTTCATTCCAACAAGACATTTTCCGATCCACATAACACATACATTGAAGGCTGTGAAGGCTCAACCGTTCAATCATCAATGTGGTGGTAAAAGAAACGACAAAAAAATACACATAAGTCTAAAATTAAAATAAACTTCAAAACTTTGATAAAATTTGCAAGAAAGTTGACAAGTTTGACATTTTGGAATGAAAGAAGCAAAGGAAATAAGAGCTACAGACACCTAAATTAGTAAACTCCCCTACTCACTAATCTCTACGACACTGAACTGATATCCATAAACAAACATCAGAGCCAGAACATTCTCAGAATGCTGGCAAATGGACATGACGCTCTTGATAAATCAATCAGAGCCTCCATGTCTTAAACATGGTCCCATGAAATATAAAAAGAACACAAATATATCTTCCCACCTCAACAGAACTTCCAGTGGTTGTCACAGTTAACACATGTAACATAAGTCGTCATCGGCTCATCAGCACTCCTTGTTTGCATCTGATAGTAGGTGCATTTGCGCTGACCACACCGCCCGCACTTGAACTGGTCCGTACTTGCTTTTGCTGCCTGACCACGCTCACAATCGAACAGGAATTTCTCTTTGATCTGGTTGGTCTCTTGTTTCCTCTTGTCGCTTGCCATTTCTTCAGCGGACAGTGTGATGAGTTTCTCTGGTGACACCTCCCCAGTGAGAACTCTCCTTCTTAGGTCTGGGTTGTTACTGTCTCTCAGGTTGAACATTATAGATCTGTACTTGATCTTCTGAGCTCCCGTTGAGCGGCCCAATTTCTCAAACATATGAGATTCCACTGAGACAGCAACGCGGATTGGATCACATCCAACTACTCTCGCTCTATCGTACTCATCAGATTCTGCATGAACCCTGGACATGGCGTCCACGAGCAGCTCACGGATTTTGTCACGCACAGGATCATTGCATTTGACCATCGAGGTAAGCTTCGGAGCACCATTAGGTGCCTTATTAGCTGGAGCTGGAGCTTTCATACTTGATTGGGTTTCTTTTGAGACTTTTTCATCTTTGACAGCCTGAGCACGATGATCTATCTTGACTTTGCTGTCTAGTTCCTTCCTCTCAATCTTCGCACCCGTGGAGAATTTGTTGTCTGGTTCCTTCCTCTCAACCTTGATACTCTTAGCTGAATCACCCCTCTGAAGTTTCTGGACTTTAACAGGCGCGGGATTTGGAGTCTTGTCAACATCCTTCCTATCCAACTTACCCTCTTTGCAACCGTTTGTGCTTTCGGGCTTCTTAGCCTTGGAAGTCTCTTCAATGACAACTCTCTTCCATACCTCAAGCAGATCAGTAGCTACGGTTTTGATTACCTCAATAGGATGTTTGGAAAGAGACCTCAGCTTCTTTCCTACCTGGAAGCAAGAAAAGAATATATAACTTTCTATAAAGCAATACAAAAAAACACTAACAACATCGCAGAGGATAGAGAATCAACAATAAGCTTTAATTAAACCAGTGAAATCTCGTTTAAAGTTTTAATCTTTTCAAATTTCTAAAAAACTTCAATGAACCCTAATAAAGTTTAACACAAGTCAATGCTACGAGATTTATGCAAGCAACACCCAGAGAACCCTCCAATCTAATCAACGTATTAGCAGAAAAGATAAGATTTTTTCCAAATAAAAAAAACCAAAACTTTAAAGCTTAAAGAGATAATAAATCAGAAACGCACCTGAGTCGCAACGAGCGTGTCGTATGTGACAGGAAACTTCTTGAGCTGTTTAAGGGCATCGAGAGATCGAGAAACCTCCGGACCTGAGGAGGTAACACCATCAAGAGCCGCCGCATCGGCAGCCTTCTTCGCCGCCTCGAACAATTCAATCAATTCAGTTTCCATCGTCCCTCAAAGCCCTAGCTCCAAACACCAAATCGCCACAGAGAGATTCAAAGCCGACTCAGAACAGAGAGAAAACCCTAAAGATTGCAGCTTGCGATTGAAGAAGAATGGAGGAGAGGATAATAATAATAAATAAAAACAAAAAATTGGTGAGATGTGTTCGGCGGAACTTAGTTCGTGTCGCGACGGAGAAGATAGAGAGAGATTACGGAGTGAAACAGTGTTCGTATTTATTTATAAAGCGATCAACGGTTTCAGTTAAAAACCTTAGGGAATCAACGGTTTCGATCACGTGGCTGGGTCTTTGGATGTTACTAGATTCACGCCTCTGCTCCAGATTACTGCATCAAGTATGGGCTATAAATAAGGCCCTTATTGGGCCACAGTCCTTATATAGAATGTTTGGGTTCTACTTCTTCTTTTTTGAATAAAAACAAAACTTTCCTTTTTTTTTGGAACAAAACTTTCCTTTTTTCCTATTTGCAACAAAGATGACAATTTCCATTATTTCATTCACTCACAATTGGAAAAACTTGGAAAATATATGTATATTATTAAATCATTTGAAATAAAATTTTAATGACTAATAATTCAGTGTTTTTTTAAAAAACGTTTTCTAATGAATTTTGTTTCTAGTGTATTATTAACAATATCTAAAGTATAATTTTTGGAATCCACACACAATAATTATTTTAAATGCTATCAATTTAACATAGATAACATGCGATCCATTCATCCAATAACCGTTCAGTAATTTAGAAAGGATTTTTCCTTATAGAGTGTTAACTGTAGTCGGGAAATTAAAAGAAAAAAGAGTGTTCACTGTCACGACTCAAGAGTCACCGTAATTTTTCGCATATTTCACGTTGACGTAAAGAAAGAAAGAGACTGAACTTTGAAAATGGACGACACGTGAGCGGTGAAGGCAAAGGACCCACTCTTCGACGTACTCGTGCTAAACCACCGACGTGAAACACGTGCGTCCCATGCATTATGAAACATGAACACTAAATACTTTAATCCAATTAAGTTTAAATTATCTCACAAAACAATAATCACTTCTTTCAGAATGAGCAAATGATTAATTCATCAAAATACTATATAGTAAAGGGATGTAAAGTTAAAAGAAACAAAAAAAATAGCACCAAAAAAAGACCTTTGAAACGTGGTTAGTTAACCTTTTCACAACTATCAATCAGTGTGTTCAGTTATAAACTTAGAACACATTCACATATCCAATCCTATTTGATTCTCTGCCAAAACCTCAAGCTTCCTCATTGATCTCTTCGTGTCATTAACGATAGAAACGAATCATCCTTTACGCCTCGCAAGGACTTCCTTCATTTTTCTCATTTTTTTCCTCTGTTTTCGAATCTTAATCGCTGCTAAGCAGAAGAAGCACTTATTCCAAAAGTGCTTGATTAGAAACCATGAAGATGAAGATTGGGGTTTTAACACTCTCGCTTATTCTCATCTTGGAACTAGCGTTGGGTAAATTTTTGGTGGAGAAGAACAATCTAAAAGTAACTTCACCTGAGACCATCAAAGGTGTTTATGAATGTGCCATTGGGAATTTCGGAATTCCAAAATACGGTGGAACACTTGTTGGAACCGTTGTGTATCCCATATCGAACCACAAGGCATGTAAGAGCTTTAGTGAATTCGGCGTCTCCTTCAAGTCCAGACCTGGAAGCTTACCCACTTTCCTTCTTATTGATCGAGGAGGTTCGACTTCTTTCTTTTCTGTATTACTTACAATTTGTCAACTTTCCGGATTCTCAACGGTTCAATGTGTTAGTTTCAACTTAACTTTCAGGTTTGCTGCTTTACAAGTTCCCTTTTTTTTTTATAACGAATAATTTACATCTTAAAATTTGGTCTCGTAGATACCAATACATGATCTGTTGTTACTTGATCAGTGGAGGTTTGTACAGTTTGGTTTTTAATGTTTAACTGAGTTTGTTTAGAGGTTAAACAGTTAGTTATGTTTTTGAGCTAAGTACAAAATGTATGTTTTGTAATTCTGTTTCAACTTAAGAAGTCAGACAATCTGCGTGTTCCCTCTCTTACGCTCTTTTAGCTACAAATTTAAATGTTTGATTAATTAATTAATTTATTTACTTTGTTTGAATTTCAGTTTTAGGATCTTAGTTTCTTGCTTGTGCGTCTATACCATTGTGTTTTTCCTTCCTTAGGTGGCTTGTAGAGTTGTTTAGTCTCTTAAGCTGAGTTGGTTCTCTATGAACAGATTGTTATTTCGCTTTGAAGGCATGGAACGCCCAGCAAGCCGGAGCAGCGGCGATTCTAGTGGCTGATAACAAACTCGAGCCATTAATCACAATGGACACACCTGAAGAAGACACTGCTGATGCGGATTATCTAGAGAAGATTAACATTCCTTCTGCTTTGATCAGCAAATCGTTGGGAGACAGCATAAAGTCTGCTATATCTGATGGTAATATGGTTAACATGAACCTAGACTGGACCGAGTCAGTTCCACATCCGGACGAGCGTGTTGAATACGAGCTGTGGACCGATAGCAACGATGAGTGCGGGAAGAAATGTGACACACAGATTGAGTTTCTCAGGAACTTTAAAGGAGCAGCTCAGATTCTTGAGAAAGGAGGTTACACTCAATTCACACCCCACTTTATTACTTGGTATTGCCCTAAGGCTTTTCTGCTGAGTAAACAATGCAAGTCTCAGTGCATCAACCATGGAAGGTACTGTGCTCCGGATCCTGAGCAGGATTTTACAAAAGGATACGATGGAAAAGATGTTGTTGTTCAGAATTTACGCCATGCTTGCGTGTTTAGAGTGGTTAATGAGACCGGTAAGCCATGGATATGGTGGGACTATGCGACTGACTTCTCTGTTAGGTGTCCCATGAAATATAACAAGTACACAAAGGAATGCGCCGACCAAGTTATCAAGTCACTTGGTGTGTAATGCTTCATTAGCTTATGAGTTTTATTTTCCCCTCTATCATTTGCAGCTAATTAGTTAAGTCTACATTTCGTTCCTGTGATGTTGTTTTAAGGCATTGATCTCGAGAAGGTAGACATGTGTATGGGAGACACTGAAGCAGATGTAGAGAACCCAATTCTTAAAGCAGAGCAGGAGTCACAGGTTTGTCTCTTTTGGGGAGAGCCAATTCACTTGTAACCAGTGTGGAGCTAATTCTCATAGATTTGCAATATATTAAGCTACATTATTTCGTGTCCTTATCCGAGTCTAATCCAGATAGGCAAAGGTTCCCGTGGAGACGTTACTATCCTCCCAACACTTGTGGTGAACAACAGGCAATACAGAGGTACTACTCGAGCCATGCTAAAAGCAGTACCTATATTTGATTTGTTTCTTATACAATTCTTGAGTTCCTAGGTAAGCTGGAAAAGGGAGCAGTGCTCAAAGCTTTATGCGCAGGGTTTCAAGAGTCAACGGAACCAGCCATATGTTTAACTGAAGGTCACATTTCTTTGAAAGATTGCCCTAAAACATAGTTATTTAGATTTTCAATAACTTGGAGGAGACGATTGCTTTATTTTGTTTTGCTTGTTTGTTATGTTTTTGCAGATCAAAACACCAATGAGTGTTTAGAAAACAATGGTGGATGCTGGCAAGATAGAGCTGCTAACATTACTGCATGCCTGGTATCCACTTAAGCTTTGATCTTTTCAGAAAATTTTGCTTAAAATTTTTGTTTTGTTGTTGCGGCTGAATCTGATTGTTCGTCTTTGTGCTAAAATTGGTATTTTAGGATACTTTCAGGGGAAGACTGTGCGAGTGCCCTACTGTTCAAGGTGTCAAATTTGTTGGTGACGGTTACACGCACTGCAAAGGTGAATTGGTTTAACTCAGTGAAGCTTGACATTTTTGCATTGCTGCTGTATTTTATTTTGTAACTCTTGATTGGTCTTCCTAAGTTGAATGTTGTGTGTGGTATGGAATTCAGTAAAAACAAAGTATGCTTTTACTATTTCACTAGGTGTTGTTGCATGCTGCTGCTGGTTCTTTCTTTTTATCTAATTCGTGCGTGTGGACAGCTTCTGGTGCTTTGCACTGTGGAATCAACAATGGAGGATGCTGGAGAGAAACCCGAGGTGGCTACACATACTCTGCTTGCATCGTAAGTATATGCCATTCTAATATCTTAACAATCATTTTCTTAAATATCAAAGAAACTCTTTCTGAAATGGGTTTTATTAGGGTGATCATTCAAGTGTTTGCAAATGCCCCCCTGGTTTCAAGGGCGACGGAGTAAAGAGCTGTGAAGGTATCTACTAAGATCTTTATGCATGTATAGGTTGAGCTCTAGCTTTAACAATATGCAGCAGTCGAGTAACTAATTAACCTGCAGCATTGGTTTGCATGTTGGTCTGGTATTGTTTGTGGTTCATATGTGATATTTTTCGCTTTTTCTGTTTGCATTGGCAGATGTGGATGAGTGCAAAGAGAGACTGGCTTGCCAGTGCCCTGAGTGTAAATGCAAAAACACATGGGGAAGTTATGATTGCAGCTGCGGGAAGGGTTTGTTTTACTTGCGTGAGCATGATACCTGCATTGGTAACAGTTCTTCCAGATTCAAAATGCGAGCTCGAAACGTTGCCATTAAGAAACCTTGCACTCTAGCCTGAATTGTGTTTGCTGATCAGGAACATTTGGAGCGGTGAAGCTAACCTGGAGCTTTGTGTTGATACTCATACTAGCGTTAACTGCTGCGAGTCTTTCAGGATATGCTATCTACAAATACAGAATCAGGGTAATGTTCCCTTCATATAAAGATTTGAAGTTTTGATATCTCTATCGATCTAGATGTCTATAATCGAATTATACTCTATAACCAAAAGAAACATGTATTACATATGTGCAGCATTACATGGACTCGGAGATTCGGGCGATCATGGCGCAGTACATGCCTTTGGACAGCCAGCCGATCAATAGTGGAACTCATATGGACATTTAAATCCCATCAATCTGTATGATGAGTTGAAAGATGGCTTTTTCTTAGTACTACCAACGTTTTGTTTAATCTAAATTAGTAGTATGACTTCAACAACAAAATACGCCTATTACTGGTTCCTCTTTTTTTAGTTTGAATCTGGTTTTTTCCTGCAAGACCATGCTTTTATGTCCCCATATTACAAACTATCAAACTGTATGATCAGTTCATAGATGGATCTTTTAGTCCTGCCAACTTTGATCGTAAAATAATAAAATGCAACTTAGAAACCCAAAAAACTAAGCCTATCACTCCTAGTCAATACAGTAACCACTAGTTACTTTACATCTGAATATTGCAAGCTCAGATGTAACAAGACTAGAGGATGGTGAAGCTTTAACGAAAACCAAATCTTGGAAAAGAAGACGAAAGTTAATTCGGCTCAAGTACTAAACGTCTAAAGTAATGCCAACACCATTAATCGCAGCTGTAACATTTCAAAGGAATAAGAATCTCATACTTGAATTCATTTTGCTTTTTGTTGATCGCATCTCCAGATGGGCCTTAACCCTGTTATTGTTTGTTGATATATCGTGAAAGCACTAACCAATCCAAATACAGTACACTGAATTTTAGAAGATGATTGATCGCAAAAATTGTACACAACTTAAAACGACACAAAGGCGAGTTTCGATATCGAAATAACACAGAATATGATTCTCATGTTCTTTATCCTTCTCTTCTTACAAACCCATCGCTTGATTCATCTTCTCCTCCATCTTCCCCCAACTTTGGTCCCTTTTCTCTGTTGCCCACCATCTTGTACACGTAAAACGCTAAGACACCACCACTGCCACAGCAACACATTTTAACCTTCTTTGTTATAATAATCTTAATAAACCATTATATGCAAATTGTGTTTGTTTTCCTCATGGAACACTTGCTTCTAGGAACTTTAGTGAATGGATGAAAGTATGACTAAATGTGTGAAGTATGACTAAATCTTCATTGAAATATCTCTTTGGGGTTTAGTTTAGTATGACTATAGTCTTCCTCTCATGTTGCTTTTACAAATTGCAAATGTAAAAGCAGATTCGTTTTTGAGTGCGTACCTCGTAAGGGTGGTCAAAAACCCAACGAACGAAGATCTCTGTATAAAGAGAAAAAGAGAGAGTGAATGATATTGCATTCGAAACCAGAGTCCAAATATATGAACAGTTTGAAATATAATTACGTTACCTGAGATAGTAGCAACTTCAACTCTCTCAAAAATATGATTGCCACTATAGCTGTTGAACACAAGAACACGGAAACAAATGAATGTCAACAAGTTTGTTTTGCATCTAATTTCATACCAAAAATTTCGGACAAATCACACTGATGAAATGATAATTTGTTGACTAATATCAATATATATATATATATATACTATAATATATATATATATGACTGTCAAGTCCCAGTATCTCTGAAATAAGACTCAGTTCTATACAAATCAACAATGCGACTTTAACTAAATCCTTCGTGGTTAGCTACTTGGCATGTCAGAAGGGTTATAAAAGCTTTCACCCAGTCAAAAGTACAAATTCCGCTAAGTAAAGAAGTGGCCTTTTGATGATAATATGTGAAAGAGTCAATACAGATGAGAAACTTTACTAACCCATCTGTCCTTTTAAGAACTTAGTAGATGATTCTCCTTTCTTCTGAGACTTTAGACTTGCAAGGCTCAGTGCAAAAAGAGCTCCACCAAGAATGACTCCAAACCTAATGGCTGGAATGCTTCCCGATATCATAAAGGAAAGGAAACCACCCACAACCAGAAGTAGACCTGTAAGAAAAGAGACTCTTTTAATCATCCAATTACGCACCATAAAAGGTTTAAAACAGGAACAAAATATATATACAACATGTTTACCATAAGGTATTCCAACATGGAAATCTTGTGTTCGAGACACATCTTTCAGATCCTCAGTGGATGCGAAAGCTTCAACGATCTCTTTCACATCTGAAGGAGATTCTTCTGCTGCTTTCAAAATATATTCTCTACCTTCGTCCCCAACCTCTTTTGCCTTTGTACCCAACTCTTCTTTAGCCTTCTCCGCTTGAATCCTAAGTTGCTCAGAAGTATCTTTCAAGATCGTCATTGCCTTTTGGGAGTTAACATTGTACGCCTCCGATGACACGCTCTGAATCTTGGATACTTGCTCTTTGACAGACGCAAGCGTTTGCTTCCATGCTTCCGGAGATGTATCCTCATCACCATCTAATACACTCTTCTCCTTCTCCACCTCAATACCTGCTTCTTCCTGTTCGAAAGGTAATAATCATAAACCGTCACTTGATTGCCAATTTTAGTCAAACCATGCATACAAAAAAATGCAGATTTCAAACCTCAAAAAGAGCATAACTTTCATACATTTTCAGGAACTTTGATACCAAAAAGAACATAACTTTGATTTGGTAATCGTAATCTACACATTCTCGAGCCTCTAGCAATTTACAGAAATTAAGACATCTAAATTGTCGGAATTGCTAAACACGGAAAGTAGAAGTTTTTGAGGACACAGCCACTACTAGTACTCACCGATTCCTCGTGGGATGCAGCGAAAGCAACGAAGGAGCGGTTCAGCATGATATCTGAGCTAAACCCGAAACGTAGCCCAGTACAAGAAACGAGAGAAGGAGCGAACTTTGTTGGAGCATTGAAATGGCGTCGGCTAGGAAGGTGTTGGAAACGGAGAGAGCGTTGAGCACAGAGCGTCACCGGAGGACGAGAATGAGCTCTGTGGAGCAAGCTCGAACTAGGGTTTCTGATCGACATCAGCTCCATAGGGATACTCATCGCTTTTGATCTCAGCGAAGAGAAACGAGAGAGAGGTTTTGGTTTAGGGATTCAGGAGCTGTGTGTTGTTCTGAATGCTTCAACTACGAAGCGAAGCAAGGTATTCTTCTTACCAAAGGACTAAACGCAAAGAAAAGGATGTTTGAAAACGACGTCGGAACATTTTGGAAATACCTAAGTAAAGTGACTGGGCTTTACGAAAATATCTCGATGGGTTTTGATAACTTTGCAACAGTCGTAGACCCTCTAGACGATTTAGAGTCTTCCCTTTAACCAATCTTCGTACCACGTTAAACCAATCATCTCCTATCCGGTTGCCTTTTATTGAATTTCTTTTGTTCAATGAGCTAAAACTCGACTTCATGAGTTTGAGTCAAACATTTTTTGTTTTCCAGAGTAAGTGAGTGTCAGTATGTTTTTGTAAATTATAAGACTCTTTTTTTTTTACCTCTGTAAATTATAAGAATTAAATTTGAAAATTTTGAGATGATGAGTATAGTTAGGGAGTTTGTGGTCGTCGCCGTTGGTATGGTTCTTTGAAAACTTATATAAATATGAAGGTTAAAACAAAAAAAAACTTTATATAAATTTGTCCAAATTAAACAAAAATACAATGAGTTGGAGACTACAATCTACTATTTACCATTCATGTGATAATTAATTACGGGTTGTAGAAGCAGAAGCCAATCATTTAATGCGGAATCTAATCAAATTCCCCTGTAAGGTGATTGGAGAAATGAAGAATTGCAGATACACCAAACACTTGAAAATTGAAACACTAGTTTTTCATTGCCTATAATTTTCTTTTGACACGTGTACGTATTAAGTAAGTGTGAACATTATTTTTTCAAGGTTTTTGTATAAAACTGTCAACTCTGAAGAAAGCAAACCATTCATTTCTTCGGTGATCTAAAGAAGTAAACAGTTCAAACTTGGAGAATGTCCGTCCCGTTACTTTACTTACTTTACTAAAAATGTTTTGTTACTTTCAAACTGGAACACAAGTTAATAAATTTGTTCATATCGAACGAAACTAAGCTTTAGTAAGAATATCATAGAAGGTTACTAACAACAACAACAACAACAACAAAAGAAGAAGAATTAATATCATNAAAAAAATTAAAAAAAAAAAAAAAAAAAAAAGAAGAAGAATATCATAGAATAACGTAAATATCAACTCTGACATTGATATAACGTTGTTTGCAGTACAGACTAACAATTAATAGGATCCCATAATATAAGAAAACGACAAGAAATTAAAAACTCTTAGAACATACTCGAATGGTTAGAATTTAGAAACTTAGAACATCTTACCTTCTTTTTTTTGATCGAATGGTTAGAATATCTTACTTAATACTCGAATCCTACGGAGTCTCTTCAAGAAACTTGACAATTTATCCAAACGTGACTTTCTCCCTTAATTCAAACAAAAATATTGGAGATTTTTATGTGTTTGAAATAAAATATTCTCAGGCATCTCTTATATAATTTCAAGATAAAATAAAGAAGTATGTAGGTACATAATTTATCGTAGATATTTGTTTATTAATTTCCCATCCGTACGGATACACACGAGAAGATGTCGGTTTGTCCTTCCCTCCCACACCATAAAGTGTATGTAGATGGTTCGCCATTATGTGGAACACATAATAAAATTGAATGGCACGGCACATGGGTAGGATGGAGTCACTGTCGATTTCCTAAATTTCCTTTCCCCCATACTACGTACTATTACTAGTCTTATTTTGGTAAAACTAAGTCTTTCACATGTACAGTTTCCACGTTGTTCTGCCTCTGGCTTTCTTTTTTTGTTTTTTTTTTTAAACAACCTATGGCTTGATCGGTCGATCATGCACGATGTTGATACTTTTAGGCTCCTCGGTCAGTTAGGCGATCAACTCTCTGCCTTCTTTCTCATTGCTTCTTTGCTTTGTCCTCAGTTAGGCAATTGTCACCCTAATTAGTGTTTCCTTAATTCCTCCAATGCAACCAAAATCTCCACGCAAACAAAAAGATTCCACATGCAAACAAAAATAATCTAAGACTCCAAAAACTCATAATATAAAAACCACTACATACACGAAGATTAATTAAAACATATAAAAAGATACAAATATATATATATATATATATATATATCACCAACGCATCCATAGTAGATTAAGTTACATATTAGTTTACAACTTAATAAATTAAATCCATCGGAAGACCACCATATTTATCTACAGTACACATTTAAAGTAAAATCTAACAAAATTCCTGGATAGGTAATGGAGAGATACATAAACACCAAAACACGACCACAAATACCAAAGGCTTGATTGGTAATTCTGCAACAGTACAAAGTTTTATTAATTTAATAGTTACCGATCGCGGTAAGAATTGGCAGTATCAAAAACGGTTTTGTCAGAATTAGGAGTATTTTCTTTTCTATCTTTTCACTTTGGGTCACCAAAATCATATATTTCTCTTATAACAACCGGACGTCAATAATTTAACTTTTTTTATACAAAAAAACATTAATAAAACTGTGGTTACTAGATACTGAGAAATCCATTATTTTCTCCAAAAATTTTTAAAAGTATAAACCTCACAAACTTAAAAAATGTCCCATTGTTTTAGTTTTATGTTATATATATTAAGGCTCCCAATGGACGAGCAGGATAAATTTTGATACTTTTCTATCCCCATCCATCCCATCTCACCCCCGCACCATCTCCGTTACTTGTTCACAACCTTGGCGCAATATTTTTCTCTCATGTATGTAACCAAACAAAGCTTTGGTAAGAATATGATATAATAACGTAAATTTCTAATCTGAGATCCATATATATTACGTTGTTTGAGAACATAAGACAAACGACCAGTTAATAGGATCGCCATAATTAAAAAAAAAAAAGACAGGAAATTAGAAACTTAAAAAAATATCCATTCGAACATCTTATTTAATATTTTCATCCATTTTATGATATTCGAACGTCTGCTCAAGCTTCATCCGACCGCCGCTCATTTCACGCTGCAACCACATCCAAATCAAACATAACACCGTTAATATGACAACCTTAAACATTGTTAGACTGGGAAACTTTGAATCATATACAATTATATTAAAACATGAAACCGTTAGTATTCAATCTCAGAGCGAGTGTTAGAGATTCATCACACATAAGTACCTGTTGCAATCGGTGCTGGTGCTGATTGGGAAAGGAACACTGACTCCACATGCCTTAGGAAGTCCAGCTGCACGGCCAGCGTTGAGACTAGAGCCTAAGGCGCCAGCAGCACTTTTAAGGCAACGACAAGCTTGCTGACGGTCCGGGGTTGTACGGGCCATGCTGTTAAGGTTACTGACACCGGTGCAGCACCCTCCTGGAAGGGGCCCACCTTGGGTCAAATAGCCAATGCACGCTGCCACGTTGGTGTTAACGGTGCCGCAGCTCAGAGCCGCGTTCGCTGTGATGGGACCTGCCACAATCATGCAGGCCAAGACCAAGCATGCCAACTTCATTAGACCAGCCATTTTGCTCTTAGTATTTTTGTTGGTTTGCAAAAGTAGATGTGTGTATTCGTGATATTGGGTGAGGAAGAGAGTTGAGGGAGTGAGTGTTTATATAGAGAATGAAAGTTTGTGTTATAAATGTGAATGCGATTAGGAAGAAAGGTTAGTTGGCTGGCTGTTGGTTACATTTAATGTAGACTACCTAATTATGTAGGAGTGTACCTCTCATCTACAGTATTTGGTGTGACATTATAAAATTCAATTTTATTTTCTAAACAGTGATACCAAAAGGCAAAATACATTTTATTAGCCAACCCAGCAAAATACACACGTAAAAACTTCTTAATGAGATGAGACAACGCGAAAAACTAAATATAATAAAAAAAACAAAACATATATATATATATATATAATCTATCATTTTCCAACAAATATATGTGCTAAGATCCGTAAAATTATGTTAAAAAAAAAAACAAAATTTTCATTATATAATATATTTTATTGAATTTCACTTGAATTTGATAGTGTCAATATCTCTTTTGGTGGGTTCAAGTTCAACTTTACGTTTTTTATTTTTTACTAAAAATTAAACTAATTTATACAATTTGATAGAGTCAATTGACCCCTCCTAATACACGACCTTCGCCTCCTGTGTGCATCACAGTGCATGTGTATATATATGCCTATAAATACACATAAATAATTTTTTTTATAACAAATATGTGATTACTATTTTCCTGTCAAAATGCAATCATTTAAAAAGAGTTTTTTTTAAAAAAAATTTGGTTCCACAGTACTTGCAGTTTATGAGGGGTTTCTCCAATCGATTTCATCATCATCGCGGGAACAATTTTATGGTTAAGAAACTAGTGGTTCGTTTTGTTGGTTTTTTAAATTGAGTGTCCTTGAAAGCGTAAAACTCCGTTTATTATAATCACCGATTAACAGAAAAAAAAAGAAGAAGCTGAAGTTAACCGTTAACACTTAGAAAGCAATCAGAGCTGTGCCTAAATTTTTGGGAGCCGTATGCATTTAACAGATTTTTGACATTTTTTCTTTTGAAAAAGATTTATCACAAGGTATATTGTAAATTTAAATTAGTTGAAATAAAAATTAACTAGCAATGATGAAAAGATAAACAAACTTTAAACAGAAATACGATTCCTTTTAATTGTCCAAATCATCATCTCATAGATTATAATTGTAAAATATAAATCAACTTAAAAAAAAAAGACTTGTGCATAATTGACAGGGCCCTGCTAGTTTTCCAAGAGTTGTCTCGGTTCCTTAAAGCAGTCCATCGTTTTCTCGATTATCTTAAGTCTAAACAAATAAACAGCACAAACTTGGAGAATGTCCCGTTGCTTCATTTTCCGTAATATTAAAATGCTCCGTTGCTTCCTAACTGTATTGCAGATTAATGATTATTCTATTTTTGGTCATGTTTAAGGATTATTTTTCATAGCTATGAAACTTATGTAAGTTATAGTAAGAATATAGAATAAAGTAA
Source organism: Sisymbrium altissimum (assembly GCA_900406495.1). Lineage (NCBI taxonomy): Eukaryota > Viridiplantae > Streptophyta > Magnoliopsida > Brassicales > Brassicaceae > Sisymbrium > Sisymbrium altissimum. The sequence goes on along the minus strand of OVBI01000296.1, from coordinate 17,332 downwards.
AACTTGGATCTGAAATTCATATAACGTTGATTGCGAACATAGTACAGACGACCAAAGTAATAGGAACGTCACAACAGAAAAGACAGGAAATTGAAAAACTCTTAAAACAGCTATTCGAACATCTTATTTTAGCATTCTCTCATCCATTACTTAATATTCGAAACGTCCGCTTGAGCTTCCGACCGCCGCTCATTTCACGCTGCAAACCACAGACAAATATTCATAATACTGTTATTATAAGATACTCAAATCTCATTCTAACAAATTAAACTCAAAATTTCCATTAGAACATGCTTAAACCGGGAAGACTTAAAAATCGTTAATATAATCTTTAGTAAACATGAAACCGTTAATAGAAAAACTCAAGTTTTATTCGACAAAAAACAATCTTGATATTATATCATTCTTGTTTTAAAAACAGCCTTTAATTTTCATATATAACTCATATATAATAAGAAAGAGAAAAAGAGAGGTATTAAGACATACCTGTTGCAGTTGGTGCTTTTGCTGATTTTGTAAGGAATATTGACTCCACATGCCCTAGGAAGTCCAGCTGCCTTGCCAGCGTCGAGAGCAGGGAAGGCGTTAGCGGCTCCTACAAGGCAACGGCAGGCTTGCTGACGGTCCGGGGTTGTGCGGGCCAGGCCGTTTAGTCTAGTAATGCCGTTGCAGCACGCTTGGGGAAGGGGCGCACCCTGGGTCAAGTAGCCAATGCACGGTGCCACGTTGCCGTTAACGGTGCCACAGCTCAGAGCCGCGTTAGATGTGATTGGACCGGCCACAATCATGCAGGCGAAGACCAAGCATGCCAACTTCATTAGAGCAGCCATTTTTCTCTCTTAGTTTTCTATTGTTTGTAAATTGAGATGTGTGTGTAATGATGAGTGACGAAGAGAGTTGGGCGAGTGAGTGTTTATATAGTCAAGGAGAGTTTATGTTACGAGTGTGAATGCAATTTAGAGGAAAGGAGTAGTTAGTTGGTTGTTGGGTTTCATTTAATGTCGAGGTCCCTAGCTTATTATGTAGGACCTCACGTCTATTTCGTTTGACATTTTAATTAAATTTTATTTATTTCTACAACCAACGTACTGGTTTTTGCTATTTTTTTTCTTTGCTATTGCATCATTTGTTAAAGACTTTTAATTTTTATAGATGTGGTACGAAAAAAAACAAAACGGGAAATATAAATGTACATCTATAATTTACATACAACTATAATTGTACATCCCCTGTTTTATCTTCAACATCACGTTCAATATCTTTTACGTACGTTGATTATTATCAGCAAATATGAGTAAACGGATGTATGAAAAATATGATTTATGAGATGAGACGCGCCACAAGAAAAAGAAACATTGTAGTTCTCTCCCTCAGTTCAGTACTCCTATAAAACTACAAGAATATATGTGCTTAGTACACACACACAAAATATTTCTCTTAATTTACAAAACAAGAGAAAACACATATGAGTTTCAAACTCTCATCTTTCTCATTTTCTTTCTCGAACAATTGGTAATGAGTAAATAAATAGGTTAAAAATATGTCAAACACATACTTTTATTTTTGCAACTGAATCAAACACATACTTTACTAGCTTACTATAAATTTTCTATGCGAAGATGATAATCTTATCACCCAAAAATTGATGAGTCAAGAAAAGTCGACAAAAGCTGTTTTTTTTTACCAGCGAAAATCCAAATCCGATGGTATAAAAATATTTAACATGATATTTTTTAACTAATTCAACAAACAAATGGATACTTTTAATTATGGTTTTGAAATATATTTTTGTTTTTATGATATCTCCAGAGTCCAGATCTAATTAACATTAACACAACGTTTTCTCTACTATAATTAATTTGATTTTAATAAATGTATTTATATTCAAAAATTCACAGTAACGATAACATACAAACGAAGATGTCGGTTTGTCCTGCCTTCCCATACCATAGAATGTATGTATATCGTTCGTCGTTATGTGAAAAAATTTGACTGATACGCATAACAAAATTGAATGCACAACACATGGGTAGGATGGGCTCTCTGTCGGTTGCTTTGCTTTTCAAGGCCATAATCACTTTGATCTTCCCCCCAATAATACTATTTCTAGTCTAATTCTGGTAAAACTAGGTGCTTTATCGTGTACAATTCACTATACTTTTATGACGTAGATTTTACTTCTATAAGGGTTTATAAAAATTGATTATTCTAAATGTAATATGTGCCTTTGTTAAACCTTTGCTCAAAAAAAAGCGCCTTTGTTAATAAGAAAAAATACAGTGTGTCAAAGGACTCATACGCCGCTAATTACTCATGTTTTCGAACAAATAATAAAAGATAAATTTGTAATATTACAAACATCTGATTTTTACACTTATTTTATTTCAAAAATAAAATCAAAATAAATTTCAACCGAAGCATCTTAGATGAAGTTATTTAATCATACAAAGTTTTATTTAATTTATGACAATATATTGGTTTACGTTTTATAAGATATCCAACTCAGTTAAGAATGCAACTTTTTAAACAGCAGTTATACATTTTGTTATTTGCATACATATATTACTTATATCGACTCTCATCCAATATACACCACGAAGTTAAATCGTTTAACTTTTCTTATCTACCATTCTACTGCAGAATAATGATTTTGCTCTGTCAGCATTAATATGTTATATATTCACGTTCAAATTTGAAAATTTATAAACTATAATAAATAACACCAATTAAGTTATCCTTTTTTGTAAGAGCAAAACTTCCATTTCGCTATGTTTAAAATTAGTTTTTTTTTTTTTGTAATTGTATCTTTAGTATTGTTATTTTCTATAGTGTTTTTTTGTCACCTGATGTGTTAAATGTTCTTTATGCGGCTATTATGGATAGCCAGATAGGAACACGCCAAAGTAAGTTTTCTGTAGTTTCATTCATGTGTAAGCTTATTTACGTTAAGAAGAAGAAAAGATCGTATATACTGTTTCACATATGTATGTCGGTGCCTAAAGGGCTACATGATTTATGCCTTTTCCTTTGTTTTCGCCTTTTCGGTGAAACCTTGAGAATTAGGCACCGAAAATGCCACATGCAACATATTATACGTGCGCACAACACGTGTGACCTTAAAGTACATTGGTGTAAACACATATGGCCCAAAATAATTACTACGCATGCTAAAATTCTATACGTGTAATGTGTAGATCGATATACACATATATATTTCATGAGACATCGTTATCAAATTTTCATCGGGGAGTCATGGGCCTGGAAATACCGAATATTTTATCTGTACTAATCGACCTTGAGTCGAAAGTTTATAAAACTCAACGTTGATCCGTTTTGACCCGAACGAAAGATCCGTATTGGGATTCAATTTAAGTGAACTGTAAAAAGCATAATTTCTAAGAACTATGTTAAAAATTTCACATCTAAAGAAAATAAATATTTAAAATAAAAATAGTATATGTATCAATCTATTCATTGCTTTTAATTTTCTTTTTTTTTGCTAAGAACGTTAATATCATATAATTATGGAAAGAGGAATTACAAATTAGTAAACCTATTCGAAATGTCTACTTGGCAAAAAAAAAAAAAAGGAAAGGAAACAAAGAGGGCATTAAAAAAGATATTGATAGCGAAACATAAGCATTTCCGAAAAGCTATTGTGACACAGGTCAACGAACCCATAATGACAGAAGGTTACCAAAATGGCGCCTCCTTCGCCGTCCTAGAAGAATGTTATTTCTCTGTAAATAGACTTGGAGATCAGGGCTGGCGAGAGCATTTGTTGATTATGCAAGACGTTGTTTCGCTGTCTCCAGATGTTGTAGATGGTAGACTGCATTACTAGCTTCTTGAGAGTGGTTGGAGCGGATGGTGAGGTTGAGCTAGCCCACAAAAGAAGCTCATTCCAGGTGATGAGCAACCGTTGAGCAGGGCACGTATGGTTAATGGCTCTGAGCAACCGTTGAGGAAGTCCACGAAAGAAGCTCATAGTTTATCACTCAAAATTTAATGGCCTTTGACTTCAAGTCATTAAATTTTGAGTGATAAACTATGAAACTTTAAATATAATTAATTGCATTTTCTTTCATCTCTACAATCCTATTTTTAATTTCTTGCTAGTGTTTTGATGTTACCTGGATTTACCCCTTTCGATATGTTTTGGTGCATTCTACGTCTTTTGAAATCTACATATCGTATAATGCAAACACAGTAAAGAGCGCGTAATCTGTGGGAATGAATTTAAACACTGGCGATTCAACACTGAAGAGCTTGGTAGTTAGTTTGCCCAAAGTAACAAAATTATCCTACAGAATATATATCTGCTTCGAAAGCCGAAAATAATATTAAAAAGAATCCGAAGTCGTTAGCCCATAAGTTTACATAGGCCCATCAGATAGGCCCATAGTTTATGTGCCTATATATGTAAGGAAAGGGGGGGGGGGAAGGAAAAGCTAAACCGATCGAGAACTTGCGTAATAATAGATCTTTCTCCCCGATCAAAGAAGTTGCAAGAAACCCTAAACCGATAAAAGTGATTCGATATGACAGGAGGTAGGTATTTTGGATTATAACCGTGTGAATTAGTTGGAACGCTTTTTTTTCTAATTTCCGTGAACTAAGTGCGATATTTGTTTTGTCATATAGGTGATCTGTTACCGACGGCCGGAGTGTGGTGGGACCTCAACACCTGTCCGGTTCCCCGTGGTTTTGATCCTCGTAGGGTCCGCCGGAGTATAGAATCGGCGTTCAGAAAGATGGTTGGTGGACCTTGTCGAGTCACCATATGTGCACTTGGCAATCTAGAATACGTCTCTCCTCACGTCTTGAGAGCGATCTCTTCTTCTGGAATCCATATTATACACGCCGTCTTCGGTTAGTCTTCTTATCTAGTAATATGGCTTTGTTAATTATTCAGTTATTAGGGATTTATACTCATCTGGCCTTGCGTAATTTCCAGGTGTGAAGGACCTCTGTTGGCTTGTAAACGAATGGTCAGAGCATACTCCGGCCCCGGCTAAAACACTGCTCATATCCAGTAATCCTTCGTGGTTTCTTGATGTTGTGCCGTCCGAATACACTGTTCTTCGTGCATATCCAGAAAATCATCGGCCATCATTACTACCTTACGTTTGCTACAGCCCTGGTTTTGACTGGGAAACCTTCTTGAAAGAGAATTCATACGAGTTTGTGGAGGAGACAAGCTTAAAGCATGTGTATGAACCTGCCTGGTCTTGCTTCATTTGCGAAATAGAGAGCTTTGAAAGCTGTAACTCTTTCGTCAATCATCTCAAGAGTGCACAACATAAACAGAACGTAAGTCTTCTAACTCTTATCAGCCTAGTTTGTATCATTACATTGTAATTTTCTAAAAATCCATTGTATCAAAATTTGACACGTTCCGTGTGTGTGCAGTTGTTTGAGTCGGTGGCCTTAGACGAGAGCGGTGTTCCTGTCCGTTATTGCTCACTTTGCAAGTATCCTGGCTACGACGATGTTAACATGGAGATCCATTACAAGAGTGCTGAACATAGACGGAACGTAAGCATCCTTGCCGAACCTTCTGTGAACAAGGAAAAGAAGAAGATGTTCATAGCGAACAAGAAGTAGAGTGCGTGCATGTCCCATGGCGTCTTGTTCTTCTTCTCTTGTTTTAATTGTTTGTTTAAGTTTTAAGACTTCTTATTATGGTGAATACTCTATGCTTATATCCAAGTCTCTTTAATACATAATCTTAATCCTGTTGCTTTATTTAAACACACTTTTGTTTATTGAACACATAAAAAAACGACAAAACAATAAGTATTTGTTTTATGACTAAGAGTATCTTCTTGCCCGATTGATTTGATCCTCTAGTCGATGCAGAGAGTAATTGGTAACATGAGTAATCATTGATGTAGTTTGAGTTATGGATATAACTTGAAAATGTTATCAATCATCAATTAATTCAAAAATTTTGAGTTAGTGTTTGAGTTAAAATGTGTTATGATTGATTTAGAATTTTAAGTTAAATTCTTTGTAAGAATAGTAACTCAAAAGTTAAATCAACATCAACAAAAATTATTAAAAATTGAGTTACCATGTTTTTTTTTACTATAAGGTACTATTCACATTTTTTTTCAATTAATTAATAAAGCATTTTCATAAATTATACAGTATATCACATCATTTTTACTGTGAATTACATCAAATTATAAACTCAAATCTAATACTACATGTCACTAATCTAAACCTAGTTCTCTTCCCCTTCCCCTCTTGCTCTCGCCCCTTTCCCTCTCTTTCTTCTTATTAAGCTTTTCAAGGACTCACGTTTTGCCTCACAGTTGGAAAGATCATAGTAATGCGGTGCAACATCTACTAACCTGAATACAAGCATACAAGCGATCGATCGACGTGAATCCCCAAATTTAAGTTTAAGGAGTGTGAAACTCAGATATCATATACACAGAGGGGTGTCAATCGAAATCAAGAAGTCACTGGATATGAATTCCCAAATTTGTTAGTTTATGTTCCTAACAAACAATCCTAGTCATGCAAAGAAGTAGCCTAGTTTCAGAAATATATATACGGTATAACCCCAAAAAAAAGCGACAGTTCAAATATATATCACATATATGAATCGGGCTTATTGCTTGTTGTATAAATCATGAACAATACATTCAACACACTATATACTTCTAATTTCTGACTTAGTTAAAGAGCCAGGGAAATATTAACAAATAAGCACTGTACTCTTTGATAAAAAAAGAAGAAGAAAAAAAACTAACTTACGACATGTTAACAAAACTAAGTTCGACCAATTAAATGGTAGTTACGACTCTATTACCAAAATATTGGCTATAACAATTCGGATGCAAATCTATCTTGGGTATTTAGTTTGCCCAAAGGAAAAAAAATAGTCCTACATGTATTTTTAACAATGCGTTAAAATTATCGACTGAATTTTTCTTAAAATGCTAGATTAGTCATTTGTATTTTGTAATAAACCAATCTCCAGATCATTGCTACTACCACCATCATCATCATCTTCGACTTCAATACGGATGGTTTCTTCTTCTGAATGACTTCTGTCGGTGGCAGAGGAGGTAAGTTCCTCCGCTCGCTTAACCTGGTGGGTCCAGTCCGTACGGATCAACGTACAAAGCATCATAACCAAACATGTAATCTGCGCAGCCAGCATTCCGTACCACAGCCCACAAAACCCAACTTTAAACCCAAACGTGGTCGTGACTGCCACAGGCAAGCCCACGATGTAGAAAGCGCAGAGGTTAACGCGTGCCCCATCTTTAGGCCTTGCTGTGCCCGTCAAAACTCCGCAAGCGGCCGTCTGTGGAGAGTTCCCGATCTCGCAAAGGCCCAAGATTGGAAGTGCGGACGAAATCAAGCCTAGAATCTCTGGTTCGTCCGTGAACATCTTACCCCAAACCGACCTAAGTGCGGTCACAAAAACAGCAGCTGATAAACCGTACGCTACAGCGAGTATCAGACCAATGACGGTTGTACATTGAGCTCGTGTTGGCTGCCCGCCTCCGAGCGCGTGGCCTACACGGGTTGCAATGGCGCTGCTTATAGCGAACGGAACTACGTACAGTAGCCCTGTAGTCTGAATCAGTATTCCCATCGCCGACACACTCGCTTTAGGGTTCCCGAGAAGCCCACACAGGAAAAGCATGATCTCATACCACCAATACTCCAAACACACCGAGATGGCGCTTGGTGCGGCTAGAGAAAGCAAGGGCCACCAACCGCGGAACAGCGACTGCAAAGCAAGCCCTTCCCACGGTTTGATTAGAGAATCCGAAAAACACGTGTAAACGAGCAGTCCCACGTTTATGTTCATAGTGTTAAAAGCCATTGCGACCGCGACGCCTTCAACGCCTAAACGCATACGCACAACGAAGACGTAGTTAAATAGAGGATGGAGAAGAATGGATACTATTGCAGATATCGTCAACGGTGACGTTAAGCCTTGCGTTCTGAGGAACGTTCGGAGCGGGTGAAGCATGGCTTGAGCTAGTAGCTCAGGGACGAAGAAGACCATGTAAGTTTTGGCAACCCGGGTTATATCCGGGTCCTGACCCAACCTGAGGAAAATGGGTTCGATGTTGAACCACGCAACGGCGATTGGAATTGAAACGACAATTAAGAGACAGAACATTTTCTGAAACGTGTGGCTAAGTACGGTCCACCGTTTGGCTCCAAAGGCTTGGCCACAGATTGGGTCCATACCAACAGAAAGGCCTTTGAGTACGGAGACTCCGGTGATGTTACCGAAGCCCATGGCGAGTGCACCGCCAGCGAGTTCGACTTTTCCAAGGTGACTCAGGAACCACATTGAGATTATTGATCTGGAGAAGATGAGCAGTGATGTCATAACGATCGGGCATGCTATTTTTGTGAGCGACGCCATCTCCTCTCCCACCTGAATGGTAAAAAAAATTGTTATTTTTGTTAGGTTTTTTCAATTATTGAACAATATTTATTGTTTTACTGTTCTAGGCTTGTAGCAAAATTCATTCAAGTAAAAATTGTAGTATATAGAAAGAGGCGCGAGATAAGTATACTGACGTTAAAAAAACTAGTTTTAGTTTATATATGTGATCTTATTAATCTCTGTCTTTTGTGTATCGTTCAATTAATATATATTTCACACATTACATTTATACCATTCATTAGTACTTGTTATCTAACCAAAACTAAACAAGTTTCTTTTAAAAATTAACAAAATGTATACAAATAGTATTTAATAATTTTTCTACAAAGTATAAAACGCAAACTTTGTTAAAAAAAAGACTCTTTAAGAAAAATATATTTTGATAAAACAGAAGGATATTATATAATACGAAAAAGAATATTTATCATTAAAAATATAAAGAGCAATTTGGGAGCACGAGGAAGATGGTCGCATCACATGGCCACTGGGACTGGAATGAGAAAGTTCAAAAAGAAGAGAAAAGGTTTAAATTCTATAACTTTTAGAACTGAATAATCAATTTTACAAGTGACAGAAAAGCGAATGACTAACTGTACCAACATTCTAGGATCTTTTTAAATAAAAATCATCATGGGTTCTAAAAAGCTCGCCTTTTTATTTTCTTTTTGAAAAACAAAATCAGCTTAGATATCTTTTTCATTTCATGAACTTCAATAGAAATATCAGTACTTTAGCAAACGATCGTCTAAGAAAATATTTGTATAATAAAAAATATCATAAATTAATATTGAGATTAAATAGAATATAAATAAAAAGTAACTAGATTATATTAAAATGGAATTAATGGAAGATAATAAAGTACTGTGTACTAACTAAAGGAACTAATAATATTATATATATAGAAGAAACATATGTAGAAAACTTTCCTAAGTAAGTACAACCCCCAAAAAAAAGCATATATCTCAGTCCATGAAACTGAGGATACATATCATACTAGTGACGCTTTATGCATACATATGAATATCAATATACACACACACGCGCACACTCAAATATCAGATATATATAGACAATAATGTAATACTAAGTGAAATATTTGAAGTTTTCTTCAAACTGATTGTTCAAAAAGAGATGCATTACTTTCCATTAAAATGCTACAAAAACAGTCAAAAGCAGCATTCAATCCAGTAATCCAGTCTAAGACCAAGTCCCAAGAATTCCGAATTATTTACACCCCCAAAATACTGTAGAAGTGAAATGATACTCCAATCCATCAAAATCAACTAACTGGATTGTAAAACATCGAAAACAGTATGATCTCTGAATCATAAAAACTAGTTGCACATTAAAAACATACAGAACTATGAAATCAAACAGTAAGCAGTCTGGTAAACAGAGTTGTCCAAACTAATCGAAAATATTTTGTGGAAGAAAACCTAAAAGGCAAAAAAGGAAAAAAAAGGAAAATGAAACAAGCCTCATTGAAAGGGATGCGACGGAGACCAGCGGAGAATTTGGCGTTGCTGCTTGTTTCTTCTTTGACGGACGTTGAAACGTCGCATTCTCCGTTTACAATCTCTCCAGATTCACTTCTTTTCATGTTGGATCCGCACATGCTCATATATATAGATATTTGTATATTATATATTATCACACTTCACTTATAACAAAAAGAAATGTTGGTAACTACCAAAAAAGGATTGCCATAGCAGCTCGGAACGAGTGTCTTTGTGTGTGTGAGTGTGAGATAGAAGAAGAATGTTTAAGTTCGTCCCCTTCGTATTTATGTACGCTTCCATTAGTCCACCTTAATTAATCTCTGTTATTTTACAATTTTACTCGCCTTTTCCGTTCTTTTAAAAATGTGTATAGGACAATTATTATTATTATTTTTTATTTTGCGGGAACTCCTTCGTATAATTGTGCAGACAATTAAGTTTTTTAAAAAAATGTATACTTCCACATAGTTATCTTAGACATACCAATTAACTTAAGTGTTTCCTTTATACTTTATTTTCCACTTATAGAAAGGGTAGACACTTATAGTAAAAAAATCAAGTATACTATGAGTTCACCTTGGTGGTTTTTCGGAGCATAAAATATTTGCCAACTCGTACTTTTTTTTTATTATATTCGTCTCTTCGACATTAATGTTTGAATATTTCTTCTTATATATATATATATATATATATATATATATATGCATATAACTTTTTACAAATATCATTGTATATTGCATTATTGTTTAGCTTGGTCGAAAGTCATTGTATATCATTTACTTCCTTTATCTAGTACTCAAGACTAAACTTTTATATTTTGTAGGGATACATATATTTAAGGAATCGCTTATAAAATTGAATTCCTGTTTCCTTAATTAGTTTATAGATTGAGGACTATATATATATAAATCAAGAAATACTATAACTAACACAAAAAGTAGTTTTTGATCCAAAGCTAGCACAACAATATTAGGCTGTGATTGATAAATAATGTGGTTTTAGGCTGTAACTGTATGTATGCTGTTGACTGTATAAACTTTAGTTTTTACAACTGTGATTTTTTTCTAAAATCTAAAATTTTGATTTTAAAAAAAGATGAACAAAATAAAAGTTTTATTTTTAAAAATAGCTTTAGAGGCTTTACACGGAATTTTAAGTGGTCTAAAGCCTAAAATCTGATTGTTAAACTTTTGACTTTGATCGTTTTTAAAAACCACAAAACCTTTAAAGTTTATACACCAATCAGTGCCTAAGGTTATAAAAATAGCACAAACTATTGCATGAAAATATTTGTTTACACAAAAAAACCAAAGCATTGTAGATTAATTCATTTTTTCCTTTATAAAATTAATTTTAGTTATTTTCATATTAACTCTGTGCTAGTAGTGGAACATTTAAAAAGTGGTTGCTAAATTTGTGTTTGTGGTATTTGTGAAAACTGTCCTTTTAAGTTTGAATAGAATACAACTAACATCATTTTATGTAAAATATAAAATTAAGTTAATTGAAGTCAGAAATCAACCGAGTATTTATAAAAGAAAAGTTGTATAAAACGTTATCATAAACAAAGAGCCATGTCCCTTGACCGGGTCTCACTCATCTCAATGCATCATTTACAAGCATTTTTTTTCTTCATTTTCCTTGCAATATAAAGTAATTGGTCTGCTTTTTAATATAGAAGTTTTTGAAATATTACTTGTAAAATGGGAACTAGGTTTTCTAACAAGAATATGTAGAAATATATCCGGATTTTAAGTACTAATATAATGTGTTTGGATCTAACGAGTACGGTAACGATGGAAATACTTTTGTTGAGGATATGTTTTTATATAGTTTGGTGAATTATGTGGAAGACATAGGATGTTTGATTTGGACAATGAAGAGAAAGACAAACAAAGCAATTATCCCATTTATTTCTATTAAAAAAGTAATTATTTCCTATATATATAATTAAAAAGCTCTAGTGCCTATCAGATGAGAACGCCATTCATGATGAAAGTGGAGAAGTATGTAAAAAAGCTTTGGGGAACTCTTGTATATTATCTTTAGAGAAACCTCGCCAAGATTGAATTATTATTATTATCTATTACTACACCTATTTCTTTCCTTTCTTATAATAATGTATAGATAAATATTCCCAACAAGAACTAGTTACACAAAAATTTATGTAATTTAAGTCTGATATTGTTTTTCTAACTCTAATAATAATTGTACATTGATTCACCATGTTCGAAGTTTTTTTTCTCCTTTTCTCCGAAATATAGATAATGAAGAAACTTTCGACCAAAAAAAAGATAATGAAGAAACTTTGCCTGGTTCCATGCATAGGAAAATGAGAAGATGGACTGAAGATTGATATATATGGTACATCTGATGATTGAGCTTTGAGGCTTTGATGCAGCCGGCGTTTTGGAGTATACCTCGCCACTAACAAGAGTTAGATTGATTGCATTGGATATTTCTTAATTTCAACAATCGAAGATTGATGGGTTTGTCTCTTGGTAAAACTGATTCTCATTAGGGTTTTGGACCCTTTTCGCTTTACTGCTTTACATAACCAACAAGACCAATTAGTTAAAACAATATGATTATGTTAGATAGTTGGCCAAATCTCGTGAATTAGTTGTTAGAATATGCGATGTATAGGTTCTCCCATCATCCATAAACACCATCATCATATATATTATCATCAGGTAACAAATTTTACAGTTTCCATCAGATTCCATTTTAGCTCCAGCTGTGACGGTAAATTAATTTGTCTATCTAGAACTCGGGAAACACTCTTACCTTTTTTTTGCCGTCCAAATCTATTTTTATGACTTAGACTAGTTCAGATTCACTTCACATTCCCCTATATATTGTTATGTTTAATTAGCGCCTTTTATGCATAAGCGATACATTCTAATGCTAGGTACCTATCAATTTGGGGGAATAATGACGAACTACTAATACTACATAAAATTTGATAATTATAAATTTAAGACTTTAATTAGACTCGAACCTCTTACTCACACATCAATGTCAGTACAAGAAGAATATCTTTGATCAAAAGAACATCTGTAGATAGAGTACAAGAAGATATCGGTTTAATGATGGAACTCTTAAAACAAAGTGTTAAAAAACAAACTCTTAAACCTCTTACTCGAACCTTTTTTAACACTTTGTTTTATTAAAACTGATTTGAAATGTATTAAATCATAGGAAAAAAATTTGACAAATGAGATATAAAAAAAAATAGTCCTTTTTTTACAAGAATTAAGTGAGGGAAATCATCTTTGATGAAAAGTTAGTAATACAAAAACAATCTTGTTTCGAATTTAATACAAAATATATATAATTTTCCATAGCTACAATAGCAGCCAGAATTCTAATATATATATATATATTTTTGGTGTGGGAGAATTCTAATATATTTTAAGATAACATGATAACAATTCTCATAATTAAATAAAATCTCCTTCTTTGATGAATTTTGTTAATTTTGTTCTGAGTTAATTTTGGTGAAACCACCATTGAATAAACTTGAGTTAGAAAAAAGCAAATCAGATAGATAACCAAAATTGACTAAAAACTAAAGATCTAAAGAAAATTATATATCTTTTACGAGAGAAAAAAAAAAAAACCTCAACTAAAAGTTTTACCCTAAAAAAAAAACCTAACCCAAATTAACAAGAGAATCACAAGACTTATAAAGCTGAAACTTATTATTGACAAAATCCAACACCTACTAAGGCACAAACCAAAAGAAAAGCGTAAAACACTGCATCGTCTATCGACCAAAGACCAAAATATCCTGTAGACTCTGTATCCAGGGTAGTACTTATGCTAAAACTGAAAGGTATAATTTTCAAATTTGTAAACTTTTAGTCAAATTATTTTATGTCGTTGAACCAGCCAAACCGTTAAAATCTCTAAAAATAATCCAAAAACAAAAAAACCCATGCACTAGTTTACAATCTTTTCACGATGTTAGTTAAAAATACCAGATACCAGAGAGACAGAAAACATAAAGTCCCTTTTCTTTCTCTCTCTCTCTGATGACTAGGGTTTTGCATATTTTTTGTAGCTATGATACAAAAACCGTGTTCTTTACTAGAAAATATCCGACCTCACGTTGTTTACTGAGCTATTTTTTCCATGCGTTTTTTTTTATGGTTAAAAGGTTTCTTTTCCTTGTTAATATTGGAGCTTCATTCCATGTGCGTGCTTTTTAGCTGAATGGTTTATTTTAAAATTCCCATTTCCCAAGTTATCTTGTATGACATTTTAAGGATAGAAAGACAAGGTTTCATGTGGGTTTTGACAAGGGTGCGTTAGTTTTAATTTACATATAAGCGATATGGGTCTTTAATTAATGCCCTTTTACATTGGCTATTCTTATACCAACATTTTCTTTTTCTAGTCTCTTTCACAAAAAGTATTTTTATTTTTATTTATTGGAATTTTTTTAATATTTATCGGTATAAAAAACATGTATAAATGATGTACCCTTAACAGAAAATTATCAGTTCAAAGAGTTCAAATTTTTTGATCTTTTGAATTATTTTGCCACAAGTTACGTAAGGATAAACATCTTGCATTGCATCGTCGAAGGGGATCAAGGGCTTCTAGTTGCAATTTACATTTTATTAATATAAATTTCTACGATAAGGTAAATGATACTGAAAAACAAAATCAATGATGGTGTCATCTTAAAGGCATTTTAGCTGAAATTTTCTATCATAAAAATAAATTTCTTCGATAAAGTGAAGAATTTCGAAATACAAAATCATTAGGGGAGGTTGTTTCTTGTCTACTCGGACCCATACAAATGAGTTTATAAGCTATTTGATACTTTCATTACATCTTCGTTGATAGCGACAGCTTCGATGTCACCAATTTTTGTTCCATGTCTCCCTATCGCGACACCTACATACAATTATATCGTTTGTAATAAACAACTGTTTTCTATGTATTAGGTTTAATAAAAATTATCCTTCAAACAGTTCTGCCTCCTATTCGTTTTGATAGTTAAATTTGTCATCTTATTGCCCAAAATCTGATGGGGCAAATTATAAAGAGTAATCGAATGGGGACCATAAGCGAAGCTTACTAACGTACGGAAGATGCTATGACTAACCAATTAGTGTATAATCACATGCATGCCCTTCAACTTCAATTATGCACACTCACACACTTGACAACTTTTTTTTTTTGCTAGTAAAAATGTAGAATTTACACTTTTCAACTTAGTTGGTCCACTTATCTTAAACTAAAAAAAAAACGAAACTTGGTTGGTACAGATCTTTATATTTTATTTACTCTACGAAAACAAAATGGAACTCAGAGACAGCCAATAGCTATATGATATACCCTTGAATAAATACATATCTATTAGTAATAACGGCCCTTCGATTAGCTTGGGGTTCTTATCAACTAATTTTAGAGTATTTGTTTCTTGAAGATTTGATCATTCATGTCAACGTCGGGCTGATTAACTATTATATTGTTCTTTCCATAAAAATTTCTTGGTTGGTAAATCGTAGTTTATGGGGCATAATTATCTGTATTAATAAAAGGGAAGTTATGAAAGTGAATAAATAAAATATTTCATCCAGTCACATGATTTTACATTGTTTTGTAATATTACTTTTCCTATTATTTATTGGACAATTTTTCAAAATAGCACATTATTAAATATCTATACCAAACATAGCATCACTAAATTTAAAATCTAATAATAGTACAAATTGAATATAAAAATGACTCAAAACTCTTTTTGATGACATAATTCTAAACCTTAAACTAAAAATTAGGAACTCAAACATAATATTTTAATCTGTTTGTAGTTCCTTCAGGATAATTAATTATTTTAGACTAATTTTCTATTGTTTTAGAATTTTAAATTAAGTGTGCTATATTTAGAACTGAAAACTTAAAATTATGCTATTTACGGTATTTTCTTTTAATAAATATGATTTTAGATATATGAAAATAATTTTTTTTTATTTAAATCCAAAATTTATAAAGAAATTTTAAATATGATTATAAAATTTTATGTGATGTTTCATTATGTTTAATTTCATTTTCAATTTTAAAAAGTATACATGTTATTTTATATATTTTGAATTTATTATACTTAATATATGTTATTAAATTCTAATCTAAATGATAAACGATATTTTTGTCCTAACTTCAAATTTGTTATATTATTTTTATAAATATATTCATTTGCGTTTTTAGTATAAAATTTTAAAAAATTATGAACTAATAACATTTTGTTTCTATAAATTAATAAATATTTAAAATCTTTACATTATTAATTTATAGATATTTTGTAGATTTTACTATACATACTTTCTTAATTCTTTTGCTTCGTATAACGCGCAAATTAAATACTCAAATTCTCCATTCAAAATTTATTAGTGGATTATATAAGAATTGGTATCTCAGTTTATATCATTTATTTTGCATATGCATTAAGAAAATGCTACCTTGGTTGGTATCTACCAAAAGAGGAAGATGGTAGCTCTTCATCTATCATCAATCATAACTCAAAAGACTAAAAAAACTCTCAAATTATGATATGTTTAAATATCAGTGTCAAACTATATTAACCTTAAAAAGATTTTTAAATAAAAAAGGAACTTACACCATATAACAAAAAAAAAAAATTAACCCAATCTTCCTCTTTTTATCTTTCTCACTCTAACAATTTCTTTAATTTCTTACTAAATCTTTAATTATGTTTTTTCTTATTTAACAAATTCTCAAAAAAAAAAACACAAATCTTCACTTCTGTAGACTATGTATTTAAAGCATTATTATTGGTGAGTTTTAAATGAAGTTTTTTAACTCATTTAAAATATTAAAAAATAAAAAATAAAGATAGCACGAGTTCTAAAATAAAAAGCTTTAATTTTTTTTTAAGAAACACACTTATAAGATGTCACTTAAGTATTGGTTCTGTTTTATTTTTTTTTTTTAAAAAAATAATAACATAAATAAATAATATACAATATATTTATATTTCATTGCTTAGATTTCCTTTCTTTTGTGCACATTTTATTGCTTAGATTTCCATTTTTAGTATTTTTGGAATAATGATGCTACAACAAGTTGAGAGCCTTTGTGGGCTTGTCTTTTTNTTTTTTTTTTTTTTTTTTTTTTTTTTTTTTTTTTTTTATAACAATACCTGACATAGTAAACTGATAAATCAAGATTTAGAAAGCTCTGTTTATCTACGTCGGTGGTATCGATTCTGCATGAAAAGTTTATATCGTGAGAGTCTCTTTATAATTTAACAGTGTATATATATATATATATATATCTTTTGTTTTCTTTTTCTTTCTTTTAATTTTTTCTTCATAAAAAATAATATATATATATATATATATATATATATATATATATATATATATAT